>KK120808.1:536243-547440 GCA_000611955.2 Stegodyphus mimosarum
GTGTAGCAGCACTTATTGCGGCGCGTGGTGGCCACACAAAATACTGATTCTGATCTCTTGTTCTTGTTTGTTTGCTTTGAACATTTAATCATTTATTTGTACCACTACCACTCAACTGTGTATTAAATTGCATTCAATTATGACGATTCCTTCTTGGTGTTGCAATTTTCACAAACGTGAGTGTATTTAGATTTTATGTTGTAATACTTACACATTTTATGCCGTTACATAACCTTTCCGACACGCTCTGCGAAAACGTAACCAAAATGGCATCGAAGAAAGAAGGAATTTTTTTTAAAAGGGCATTAAAATTACAAACGATACCATGTACACACCGTTCCATTTTAACTTAAAAAAAAATCTGCGAATTGCACAATGTAGGCAACGTACACAAATGAACAAAATAACGAAAATAAATTACAAGAAAATGCCATGTGCACAGCGTTCCTTTTAAACTTAAAAAAAACTTCAGAGAATTGCACAATGTAGGCAACGTACACAAATGAACAAAATAAGCTAAAATAACGAAAATAAATTACATGAAAATGCCATGTGCACAGCGTTCCTTTTAAACTTAAAAAAAAACTTCAGCGAATTGCACAATGTATGCAACGTACAAACAGTCAGCCATGTTGGCGGATATACGGAGTTACCCATGTTGGCGCGTTTATTGCTCATTCAAAAACAACCGCCGCCAAGCAGTGGACTAAAGCGCATTCCAACCGAAGATATATATATAAAACCACAAGTTTCATATAAAAGTGGTCGTGTTTTAGGTTTTTCTGAAAACTCACAGATGAGAGGTAACAACTCTGCAAACATTTATGATAAGCTCTATATTATCAAAAAACAGAGATATTGTAGCAATGTTTCCTGTAAAAAACATCACCCACATCATCTGTTAATGTTTACAAAACAATTGATCATGTACTGTCTTGTGGCTATAGAATTATAGCTCTAATATCAGACAATAATAGAATTAACCGGAATATGTTTGAAATGCTTTGTGGTGGTACATTAAAATCTTCATTTAAAAACCCAACAATGCATAATCTTCATATATTTATATTATTTGATGCAGTCCATTTATTGAAATCTATAAGAAACGACTGGTTCAATTAGAAAGATTCTAATCAAACATTTTTTATACCATCATTTGAAAACCCAAATATTATGTACAACTCTAGTATTCTGCATTTAAAAAAATTGTATGAAATAGAAAAGAATAATAATATTAAAATGGCTCCAGCTTTATCAAGAAAAGTTTTATTTCCATCCTCTATAGAGAAGCAGAATGTAAGTACTGCTATTAAACTTTTTGATGAAAAAACGTTAGCTGCCCTGCACATTGAATCACAGACTAATAGAACTGGGTATGGAAAGGATGTCTTAGGAAGTAAACATTTTATTGATATAATTGTAAAGCGGTGGAAAATTGTGAATGTTAAACACTCTAACAAGGCCTTACATTTTCGGGATGTATTTATGTAGCCCATAAGGATACCAGAAGATAAAATTCTTCCGCAAAGGATCCGTTGGCGGCGGTGCGTATTTACTCGCCAAGCTCGCCAGTTAATCGGCCATGATTTTAGCGGTGTACAGTTCACTTTGATTATATTTAAAGCATATAAATTAAAGATACATATTAAAGGCTTATAAATTAAAGTTAGCAGAAAAAGACATAACATTAATAGGTTAAACATGACACAGCATATAAATTAAAGTGTATATAGTAATACTTAGGCTTAGCAATACCTCATATTTCTTTTATTAAATTTGTATGACCCTGAAAAAAGCCTTTTTTTAACTGTGCACTTACGGAAATTGTCGGAGACTTGTTGTCTTTTTCATTAAGTATTCGATATCCTCAAAATTGTATCTAATAATGAGTGCTGCTGTACATATAATAGATTAATGGATTCATTACTAAATAATACATTTAAAACATTCATTTTACTCAAGCAATTTTTCAAATGTTTCAAACGCAAAGTTGTTTTTTTGAATTTACTTATTGATAGCTTAAAGCATTTTATTTTGAAACAACTGCCTTTTTCATAATAAATTTGGCAATGAATCTTCCGTAATATTCAAATCCTTTAGACTAGCATTGTAAATAAAACTAGAATATTATACATTTTATCTTTCAATAGTCATTCAAACTTTGATTATTACACAAAGCAATGGTTTGCTAACTTTGATGATTCTCGTAATATATAAACTATTTTGTCCTCTAAGAGAACTAGTAATACTTTTTATTTCATTCTAGTCATCTATTGTATATAAACACTAAAAAGTATATTCTGAAAAGTAATTGTCAAAATACATAAATAATATATCAAAATTTTAAGCATGAAAACTGATTTAATTCTTCTAAACAGCCATGTTATCAATTATCATCATCCCATCCATCGTATTTTCACTACCTCATTCTGTACTGATGCACCGCTAGCTAGCGGCAAAACGCAGCCGCGGACAAACGAATTCCACGGGTTACCAGTTTTGAACTATTATTGCCATTTTTGGCGGTTTTGATATTTACCGGATCCTTTGCGGAAGTGCTTCCTATTTCTCACAGTTTTGTTCATGGCTTATATCATGGAATGGTTTTTCCCCAACAACAAAAAACTAAGTCACAAATTGGGAAACTGTCAAAAGAAACCCAGGTTACTCTTCTCCATACAACAGCAACATTGAATAAACTTTCAAATTATTTGTTAAAAGAATTTTAATTACCTTTTATTCTTTTAGGAAAATTTCAGACAGATAATCTGAAGGGACGTTTCCATCAATTTTGACAAATGATGGCTATAATTATCATATATCTTTACAGCAGATTATAGAGTCCGAAAGAATTAGTTAGAATGCATTTTAATTAGTTTGCTTAGAATGCAGTCTTCTGAGAAAGGTTAATTTATTTCACAACATTTTTCTTGTAATAATGATATTGGAAGATTTTAATGATGATCGTCTTATTGTTAATGAATTTGTTTTGTTTTGTATCGATCAAATGATGTTAATATTACAGAAAATGATAAAATGTGTCTAATTTACATTTCTGGATATGTTTGTAGATCTGTATTGAAGCATATAAATTGTAATCTCTGCAAGAAATTAATTCTTGACAAAGAATTGATAATCAAAATCACTGAAAGAACCTTGTATTTGGCATACATTTATTTTGAGTGTTTTAATAAATGTACGCCAAATACAAGGCTGTGTCAGCGATTTTGATTGTCACATTGGCGTGTTTCTCATCTATTCTAAAGAATTGATAGTTGAATATTGTGAAGATTTTGCATACTTAGCTGCTATTGATCGGGGTGGTTTATTTTGACCAACAGAATTTGTGCTATTCATAATCTGCTTTCAAATTATTTACAATCCTTATATCTGAAATGTATGAGAAGTTATATATTTCATCAAACAATCAATGTTCTGTATTAATGATTCTCATTACAGAGAAAGTTGAGAACAGCATTATTTGGGATGATAAAAGTATTTGTGAGTGTGCCAAATCATTGCATGATTTGTTGAAAAGCTGTGCTACGTGTATTTCCAGTATATTGCTTAATAATTACTGTAAGGTTAAAAATAATAATTTAAAGTAAACAATGACCAATAGAGAAAAATGTGTAAATTAAATAATTCTGGAATTTAGGTGAATTTTTTATGTAATTTTAAAGTTAAATAATAAGTATCTGTAAATTGTGCATAAATGAGCCATAGAAAGTTGCTGTGGCCTACTAGTGGCTGAGTGGTAAAATCGCTGAAAACTGGTAGTTCGGTCCAGAGTTCCAATCCCAGCGAACAGGCTGACTGCATGGCTGTTTTCGTGGTTTTTCCTATGTGTAACGAGTTATAGTATTTGGTTATAAAGTATAATTTTAATTTTTAATATTTTGGCAACATTGATATTTTTCTTAGATTTAACATATTGAGTTAAGACATGTATCTGGAATCTAGAGAGATACTTGTGGTTTTGTGGAATGCGGTAAGGCTTATGATTAATCTTATTTAATAAAGTTTCTGTTTTATATATTACTATAATGTGTCTTTAGTAGATGATTCATGAAGAATATAATTTAAATGCCTATTTCAAGCCAACAATTGGTAATAGAGCATGGTTATTTCCTCTGCTGATGAACGTTCATATAGAACATTGATGTTATTTAGGCTTAGCAATGTCGCTAATTTCTGTAAGAGATAAATTTGATTTGTATTATAATTAGTGATTATAAATTGGAAAATATGGCATATAATATGATAAATTTGAGTCGCATAGAAAAATTAACCGATGATAATTGCCTTATATGGGTAAACAGAATCAAAAGTGAATTAAGAAATTTGAATATATGGAGAATTGCGATAGAAGCTGGTGAACCATATAAAAAAGACGATGTTAATTTTGAAAGTGAAATAAAAACTTGGGAAATATGGGATGATAATAATGCGATGATAGCAAGATATATAATGAATCGAACTATGATAGCTCCACAAGCGTTAAAATATGCTAATGAAAAGAATGCGAAATAGTTATGGGAGAAAGTAAAAAATGAAATGGCAGCAAGAACAGAAGTTATTCAAATCAAATGTAGAATAGAATTAGCTCAAGTGAAGTGAGTCAAAATGAATCTGTAGATGATTACATGGATAATACATGCTGTGATTCTGAAATGTAAAAATATTCATGTGGGGGTTGAAATAAGGGATAAAGAATTAATTTACTTCATACTAGAAGGAATTTGAATTTGATGTTAAAATCAATAAAGAAAAGGATATAGCATCAATTAGACAAGCTTTAAAAGAAACTGAAGGGAAAAATAAAGAAAGAGGAAAAGAAAAAGAAGTAAGTTCTAAGGCAAAAGAAAACTGGATAAAATCGAAATATGAAAGCTGCTGCTTTAATTGTGGAAAATTAGATCATTTACTAAAAAAATGTCGGAATAATAATAATATGAAGTGCTTTAGCTGTGAAAAATGTGGCTGCAAATCAACTGAATGTAAAACGTAAACCAAACAAGAACATCGAAAGCAGAGAAATTTAACAAACAATACTTACAGAATGTCAAGCAAGGAAAGAGAATATGAATTAGCTGCATGCTTATCTGAAGTATCTAAGAAAATAGATAGCTCATGTCTTAATCAAGATAGAAATGATGAAAAGAATGAAATAGATGAACAAGAGAACGGAAAAATTAAATGGATTATTGATTCAGGAGCCACATCTCACATGGCTTTAATTGTGGAAAATTAGGACATTTAATAAGTAAGTAAAGAAATATTTATTAATTTTAAAGAACGACAAATAATGACAGCTGGAAAAGGTGCCATGATCAAATCATTTGGTATTGGTAACATTAAAATGCAAACTGATAGAAATAAGAACATCTTGAAAGTAGAAAATGTTCTGCAAGTCCTGAATTTAAATGAAAATCAACTGTCAGTATCAGAAATTGTAGATCATGATTTAAAAGTAATTTTAACCAAAACTAACTCAGAAGTGATTAACAAACATGTAAACATTCTATATACAGCTAACAGAAATGGAAATGTAGTTGAAGAAGCTAAAATTAGTAATGTTAATGATGTACTGTGGCATCAGAGACTAGGTCACATAAATTATATCAAAGGCGGATAGAAATGGAAAAAAAAAAAAAAACTCATCGGTCACTGGATTAGGAAATGCGAAAATTTCCCAAAACAATTGTGAACCTTTTACATTAGGAAAAATGACACGAACATCTTATAAAACTGTAAAATTTAAGCAATCTGAAGAGAATTATGGCATATAGATTTAGTTAGACCAATTGAGAAATCAATAGACGGAAGCAGTTAGTTTTTAACAGTGGTAGATGATTGCAAGTAATTTCATATTTGTGATAACAGTTGAGAAGAGTGAAAGTTCAGAAGCTTTAATCAAGCTTATTATCTAAGAAGAAAGACAAACAGGAAAGAAACTAAGAATTCGTAGTGATATAATGGTAGTGAATTTTTAGATAAAAGTGTAAAAGAATTTTTTGTAAAAATGGGAATTAAAACATGAACTTACAACCCCTTAATACTCTGCAAAGTAATGGAAAAGCTGAACGTTTTAATCGTACTGTAGCAACCGAATTTTTCATTATGAAGATGGATTTAGTCCAGTAATGAGACTTGCAAACTTTAGAACATTGTTATCGATTGCAGTTTACAAAAAGTACGGATAAACAGGTTTACATGAAACAACAACCTGAATTTATATCAGATCCCAACAGAGTATATCTGTATGTATGGATTACCACATTAAGAAAATGCTGGTGGTTATATATGCCTACTTCAAACCAACAACGTGTATGTGAGCCAGTTTCCAATAGAAAGGCCTCCACAAAGGCATTCCTTACCTTATGCAGATAGCCCTCGAGTGTTTTTGCTATAAGCCAAGTCATAGAAACTGGCTAAATCATGTTTATTTTTGTAGACCTCAAATCAGAGGCTACAATAATAAATTTGTTTTGGCAATACTATTTCAAAAATTCAAATGGCAAACTTCTTATTGATGTGATATAATTAACTTGGTAAAGAATATCTTTGTAATAATGTGTAGGATTTTTCATTGCTTAATACAGCATGCATGTTTTACTATTTGTCTGTCATTAAATAAATTTACCGTGTATTTTCAACCAGATGTTCTCTTAAAAATGAGAATTTTTTATAGCATGATATGATGCTCATTGGGATTGATTGCATAGTTATGATCATGCTTTGTTTTTAGAGAATTTTATAATATATTTTTGAATACAAGATTTCTAGCAAAATGTTCTTGCTTTAAAACATCTTTAGAATCAAACCCTTTTTTTTTTTCATATATTTCCCTAAATGTTCACTTGTATGTTTATAATTAAAAAATCTTAGGATCTTGGATTGAATGTTGAAAAGTCGCTATGAGAATGTAAAGAAAAAAAAAGCTCATTTTGCTTCAGTAGTATTGCATATAAAATCATGATTGTAAAGCAAAATTTTATTAAAATTAATATATTTATTAATTTTGTTATGAAATACTACATGTCTAACATTTAAGCAATATAAATCAATCTAATTTAAGCAATGCAAATTAATCTGAGAGTTTTAGAATATTTTATTAGGAGCATAACAAAGATCTGGGCTATCTGATGCACAATTGTGTTTCTGTAACTTTGGGAGTGCAAAATGTTGAAAATTTTTTATTCTTCTGCTCAAAGCTTATGAAAAAACAAACTCATTTTTCAGTTAAATCCTTAAAACATCAAGTTTCCTCCCCTTCTCCATGTGTTTGTTCGAGATAAAAATGGCATTATCTTCTTTCCATATATGAATTTGTAACTTTATTTTGCTTTGTGTTATGTTGTATTTCCTCCCCCCTTATTTCTGTAAGCCTTATGTAATAGTATGCAATGTACAAAGAGTAAATATTTTGAAAAGAAAGAAAAAAAAAGTATATCCAAATTAATTAAATAATAAGCATTGGTAAACTATATCCATGTTGGTATACAGAGTGATATAGATGATATGATTGCAATATCATTGACTCATAGAGACTCCGAGAATAATAAATCTGTTTCATTATTTAATATTTAAAAAATTCTAAAGACAACTCATTGCATATGTCAACTGATAATTTCAACTTTCTAATTAGTGTCTTATAATATGGTAATAACTTGCAGGATTTTTCATTGCTTAATGTTGTGCACATATTTTACCCTTCTCTATCATCAAATAAATGTAGAGTGTATTTTTAATCAGATGTTCTTTCATAAGAATTTTTTACAGCATGATATCATGCTCATTGGGATTGATTGTAGTTATAATCTTGCTTTATTTTTAGAGAATTTGAAATATATTTTTGGATATGCTGTATAATGTTTTGGCTATAAAACATGTTTAAAATGAATCTATTTTCAATATGTAGATTAAACTTAAAATGTATTTTTGACATATTAATAAGATTTATGTATTTCACTTAATGTCCACATGCATATTTATTATTAAAATGCATCTTAGGGATCTCGAATTGAATAGTGAAAAATCTTTATAGGAATAAAGAAACGAAATAGCTCATTTTGCTTTAATATCATTGCATCAAAAAAATTATAAAGCAATATTATGTTAGAATTAATATGTTGGATATAAATTTTGTTATGAAATACTATATATGTTTGTTTAATATTCAAGCAGTCTGCTTAATTTAAGCAATATAAAATAATCTGAGAGCCTTAACATATTTTTTTTTTCTTTTTATTACGAAATGAAAACATCTTGTGTTTAGTTCATTATATATGTTATATTTTCACTAAGATTAACATACCGTATAATTTTTATAAATAATTTTGTGTGCATGGTTTTCATTTAATCTTTCAAAGTTTATTTCCGCCTAAAAGTTCAGATACGTTTCAGTTTATTTCAATCAGCTTCGCTAAATTTACAATATCACTCAAATCTTACTTTAAATCGGTAGAAAAGTATTTAAATATTATAACAATATGTCATAGTTAAGTTATTAATCCTAAAATTCAAAATATTAGTTTTAAAAATTAATTTCGCTTGACTTTTATGTTTGAAATAAAAAACTGCTTAGGACATAAATGAAACAGTCGCCTGCGTCTACCGTAGAAACAATCGCCATCGCTTGCGACGTCACAAATCGGTAGAGCAGGCCTGTAGATATCTAGTTGGCCTTGTTAGAACCCACAAACCCGATCTGAGCTAGCCAACTGTTGTGCTCCATACCACCAGGCTAAGATTTCTTTTGTTGTTTTTCTTCTATTAAATAAGTGGAGTCACTCGTCGACGGGGAATCGCTCCTCAAACTTCATTAGCATGAATGCTGCTTGAAAACCAGCTTTCAGCTTATCTGCTAGCATTTCTGCTTCTTTTAATTTTGGTGATAGTGAAATAACGTTTTGGAAAAAATTTTGCATATTTTCATCTTGAAGCCATGTCAGAGCATCATTTAATTCTCCAGAAGGAGGTTGATATTCTTGAGTTTTTTACTACGAAGTGGTTTCTTCTACACTTCTTTACCACTTTTATCCGTATATTTTAACGGAAGAAATTCTTCTGGTTTTGGAACAGGAACTGCCGGTTTAGTTAGGAATCTTTTCTTCTCAAATTTGTGCTTGTAGGCTTTGCAGCCACAATAGTTGCTGATGTGTTCTTCATTGCAGAAAATGCAAGAAGACTTTTCTTCAGGTTTCATGGGACAGAGCTTGCTTCTGTGAGATTTTCCACATTTACAGCATCATTCAGGCTTATTACAGCAGTGTTAATTCCTAAAATCAGTAACACCGAAGAGGTCTTTTCCTAGGTGAAAATTTTTCTACTTTAATGTTCATACTGAAATATTGTTTAGATAGTGAATTGCCTTTCCGGTAGTATTTCTTCCGAATTCGAGAAGCTAAACTGGAAGTTTTTCGTAAATCTTATTTCGGATTCTGGAGAACTGCTTCAATTTCAGGATCGGAAATTTATGTCTTTTTAAATCCTTGAAGACCGCTTCTTCTGTCACTGAGGCAGGTAAGTCCTTTAAAACGGCAGATAGGTTTGTCGCTTTGTAATTGATAAGAGTGAAACGGAATGTTTCTTTCTTTAAGTATTCTCGTCATATTATAGAAATCAGTTCAATTTTTAACATGAAGCAGCTTAGGCACGAAGAAAGGACCATAGATACAATAATACTAGTCTAGTTTTATGTTATATTCATTACCAAAAACGAATGTAACTCTTCGAAAACCTGAAAACAGCTATTTACACTGTGATATAAATCTGGTTCAAAGATTTTAGGATACAAATTTGATTAACTTTTATTAGTACTTGTCAAAAAATAACTATCTCAAGTTACAAATTTTTGCAATAAAAATACTCGTTTTGTTTTTGAGTACATTTACACGAGAACAGTTTTTTTTCCCCCCGTAGTTGACAATTAACAAGTCTATGAAAAAAACCAGACTGCTGATGAGTATCTACGATTTGTGATGATGCATTTTAGTAATTTCCATCCACAATTACAAACTTCTGCAGCCGGAATCCAACATCTTTTCTAACTTGTCAGAATTTCCTGACTTAACTCTGCATCTACAGTGCTCTATTACTCTGAATTACCACCTTTGAAATGTTAGTTATAATTTTTTCATTATATTACACACAGGATCGGACTATGTCCTGGGACTTATCACACATGACTTGCTCACCTAAGTCATTAGCAGTTTTATCGTTGTCCTGAACAGCTTTTCCACTGAATTAACATTGTTTGCAGTAATTAATTAATCAATGTTTTCGTTGCACTAACCATATGCTCTGTCAATTAAAAATGGGTTTGGTCTGTTCCTTCTGAATCATCTACATATTTCACTTCAATTTGTAAAATAAAATTTTATTGCTCTTCTTTTCTCTCTTTTGATAACCTTACACCATTAATTACTCATTAACAGAGAACTTCAGTGAAAACTTCATATCAGAAATTGAATTAAAAGACCAAAATTAAGCAATCTTATGTATCTATTAGATATCCTATTTTTTTAATTATTAGTAACTTATTACACATATCAGAGAAATAATTTTTATAAACCGGCTATAAAATTTAATTGGAATTTTTTAAGTAATACAGTTTTCCGAAATTATTCTAGAACAGTAATTTAAACATATATTATTGTTAATAAATCAAAAGTCAATCAGTAAAACCATTTGCTACGTATATTTTAGCACTTTATTTCAATTACTTTATCTCAAATCAAAGAGATTTTCTGTTGGGTTTACTAAAATTAACAGATGCATTTTAGAATTCAAGAAAATCAGTATTTTACTTTTAATTAAGTGAATAGGATTTAAACAGTTTTTAAACCAACTGCCAAGAATAATATCATTCTGATTCAATTTTAAATAACGATAGAATTTTTTATGCTAGGAACTGTATTTTAAGAATGCTAAATGATTTCCTTTACAATATAGAAAACGAAAGTCCCAAAACTGAGCATGAGCTTCAATCCCAGTTTTCTGTACTAACGGCAGAAATGTTGTTAATTAAATATGGCAAGTAACCACCAGCCATGTAAGTATGCTCACGAAATCAGATATTCAAAAGCAGTCAGAGAATCATTCTAAGCTTTGTTATACGGTTAACTTGACCCAAATTTAGAAGAAAAAAAAAAAAAGTATATATACACACACACATATATATATATATATA
>KK120808.1:547604-562639 GCA_000611955.2 Stegodyphus mimosarum
TAAAATTTATTTATGAATTTCAATTTCTGGTTTTTGTGAAAAATTAGTTCTAAATTTCGAACTTTGTCTTTATACACGTTCCATCTGCCTAAAATGTGTAAAATCTATAATTACGGCATATACTCTAAAAATAAAATATTATTATAAAAAGTAGTCAATAAGTTATCTTCAAATACTACTTACTACATCAGAGCTTGAAAGCTATAGTTATGAAAAACAATCTGATAAGGAGCACATGATCATGTATTTACAGATTTCTCAATTACATGACAGACATACTCTACATTGTTTGAACGTGTCTCCTTTTCCTCCTGTTCGTGGTGCTACGATAATAAGATATTCAGCCATATCAAGACTGAGGCAAGCAATTAAGTAAAGAAAACGGCAAGTAATTCATGTAAGGGAAGGGGAAATTATGAAGCAAAATTTAGAAATTTGACCCAGTTGTTAAAATCTAATTACAGAGGATGGCTGCAGGTTTTGAAGCCTGAAGTAACATCTTTTTAAAAAAATTATTATTATGTTTTTAATCTGCATAGAAACTTGAGAAAGGTATTTTTAAAGGAATAACACAAATATTAAATTAACTTCATACTGGATAATAACTAATAAGAAACAGAGTAGTTGACTTCTTTCCTTTTATGCAAGCTCTCATTATATTTTAATTGCTTGAAAATGGAAAATTACCCATGAAAAATATATTGAATCAAATCATTCTTTTATGATTGAAAATTTAGGGCTCTATCCACTGAAATATGTGTATTTTGATTTGGATTACCAATTTGCTTTTGAATGTTAATAAAATACGATTTTCTTTTGAAATTTTATTGAGAACATTTAAATCCTGATAAACCATTTAATCAATATGAAATACTTTGTTCTGAATGTTTTCATGACAAATATCCTCATATTAATTGTAAATATATCTGTACAAAATGCACATAAATTTGAAGTATATACATGAAAAATCCCTTTTCTTGGAATTTTCATAATATTTCTTTAAAAATACATTTTAAGAATAAATTTTTGTAAGTAAAATAAGAATATAATAATACAATTAAAATAAAATAAAAAAATAAAAAAATAAAATAAAATAAAAAAATAAAATAAAATAAAAAAAAAAAAAACAAGTTGCACACCTCAGGCTTTGAACTATGCATTTTTGTACGATTTGATTTTTACATGTTACCATAAGCTAATGAACTCAAACAATAAACAGGTTACTCAGAAGGTCAAACTGTTTTTTTCTTTATATATATACCTTTTTTAATGCGGGCTAAATATTTGCAAATACGATGCTTTTTTAAGATTCTGCAGTACGTGGAGTTTGAACAAAAATAATAAGCTTCAAGATATTCATTCTTCCCTCTAAGTAACAATTACTATATATTTCTGTGTATAAGATGAGAGTTTTGGGAGCTTTTTTATAAAGCAAAGTTATGGAGTCTGTTTACTTACAGATCCACTAATCTCATTAATCTTTTCCATTAGCCAGGTGCAAGAGATAAATCCACAAATATTACATTTTAAAAATTTCTTTAGCTTATATTTCTCAAGTTTAGGGAAAAATTAATTTAAAATAAGATTAGCCATTTTATTTTTGAAACTGTTTATAATTCTGGTTTGTTGCATCATTGCCAAAGCAAAAAATCTGATGTTGCCCAATTTTGTGCCTGGTTTCTTCCACTCTCAAACTTGTTTTTCATTTACAGAGAAATGCTGAGCAGCCACATTGTTGTTAGAAATTTCTACAAGCATGATCTCCAATAGCTTGAAAAATGCCCTATAAGAATTTCTCAACCCACTCATCTGTTAAACAAAAAATAAAATCAAGCATGTAAATACACATATATACCACAGATTCTATAAAAGAAAACAAATTAATGGAAAAAAATGTGCGAGCTTCAAACAGACTTTTTAAAAAATTTATTATTATTACCAGAATTAAAAATAATATCCTTGACATCAAGCATTTTACTTTACAGTGATATGACTGGAAAATATTCCACCAATTTTACCCGCTTGGTAAGATTTTGCTGCAAAGGCAACATGTTTGAATGTAACGTCTCCCCCCCCACTTATGCTTATAGATGAGTTTTGAATTTTAAGTAATTTTTTGGGGGGGGGGAATGTACATCTTATACATGGATCAGTTTATATTCGGAAATACACAGTATAGATAAAAAATATGTAAATCAAACTTATAACTTAAATTAACAATAGCCCCTGAATTCTTCATTTTAAATTTGGTATTTCCCCTTCCTAAAAAAAAGTAATTATTTGTATAAATTTTACTGATCTGCATTATTTCCAGATTATTCCATAATATATGATTTTTACATAATGATGATGACATACATACAGTAGAAGTCCGTTAGTCCGGCATCCAACAGTCCGGAATGCCCGATAGTCCGGTATCGCTCCGGAAAATTGTAAAAATTTTAGTTTTCTCCAAAAGTGTGTCTTTAAAGCAAATAAAACCGCTCGAGAGCTATTCGGAAGTTTTCGGGGTAGTTCGAGATCATCCGGAAGCGCTCGGTATTGTTCGGAAACAATTAGCGGCCGGCTAGTCTCAGCTGTCACAACAAATTCAGGTGCAGTGCAGCTCCGTTAATCAATCACAAAGCGTCTTCGCCATTTTTTGTGCGTTGTTGTTTTGTGTCCTTTCACATCGCAGTAAACGTAACTTTTGAAACTGTTTATAAAAAAAAGTGATTTTCGTTCTAACTGTACAGTGACCATGTTTTCAAAACCTAAGTCTTCGAGTTCAAAAGGAGAGAAACGAAAACACGTAACTCTGACTCTCAATCAGAAACTAGAAATCATCAAACGGCTAGAAAAAGGCGAGAATAGAAATGTTTTAATGAATGAGTTTAATATTGGCTCATCAACTATTTATGACATTAAAAAACAAAAAGATGAACCAATGAAGTTTGCTTCTCAATCGGTAACAACTGAAAAATTGGCTTCTAGAAAAACATTAAAAAAACCAAAACTGGAACAGCTAGATAGTGTATTGTTCAAATGGTTTAGTGCAGTACGTTCTGAAGGAAAGCCGGTAACAGGGCCAATGATTGTTGAAAAGGCAAAGAAATTCGGCCAAGATTTAGGAGTTGCTGAAAGTGAATGTAATTATTCTGATGGTTGGCTCAGAAACTTTAAGTTTCGGCATGGAATTCGAAGACTTGATGTAACTGGAGAAACCCTTTCAGCAAACCAAAACTCTGCAGAAAAATACAAAGACGAGTTTGAGAAAATCGTGGCTGATAATGATTTAACACCTGAACAGATTTACAATGCTGATGAAACAGGGCTATTGTGGCGATGTTTACCAACATCTACACTAGCTGGGGGAGGAGAAAAAGCAGCCAAGGGTTTTAAAAAAAACAAAGACAGATTAACCGTTTTGCTATGTGCTAATGCGTCTGGAAACCACCGAGTGACCCCTTTTGTGATAGGTAAATCTGCAAAACCCAGGGCTTTTAAGAATGTTACACACTTGCCTGTCCAATACGATGCTCAATCAAATGCGTGGATAACTGCCGCCCTCTTTAAAGACTGGTTTTTTCACCACTTTGTGCCTGAGGTCAAGGAATCATTCAAAAGCCTTGGTCTACCAGAAGATACTAAAGCCATCCTTCTTTTGGACAATTGCAAAGCCCATCCGCCAGTAGATGAGTTAGTTTCTGGAAATATTGTTGCTACTCTGCTCCCACCTAACGTAACATCTTTGATTCAACCCATGGACCAAGGGGTTATTCAAAATTTTAAATGCTTTTATAGAAGGTCTTTTATTCAAGGCCTGTTAAATGCCGACTGTGACGTGACTGATTTTCAAAAAAAGTTTACAGTAAAAGATGCCGTCTATGCTATTGCACAGTCTTGGAACCAGGTAAAAAATACAACACTCCAAAAATGCTGGAGAAAACTTTGGCCAGCTGCAAACCCTGCATCTGACCTAACTCTACAGACTGATGAGGAATAAAACCATCAAGACGCTCTGACGAAAGTTTTGGATGTCGTTAGAAGTACTGACAATCCCTTGAAAAACCTGCCTAGAGGAGTGGCTTTTAATCGACGAGAATGAGCCTGTTGAACAAGAACTAACCGATGAGGACATTATCAACATTGTAGTAAACCCTCAGCCTACTCAAAATCTTGAAGAAAATGACTCAGATGCCGAAACGGAAGAAAAGGAAAAAATCAGCTGGGCAGAAGCTGCAGAATCACTAAATAAGTTTATCTCTTTTGCTGAGGCTAGTACTAGCTACAGTGCTTCAGAAATTATTGATTTCCATATCATTAGAAATAAATTTTATACTAAACGCCAAAAGTCAAGAAAACAAAAAGACATTCGTGACTTTTTTAAATCTAAGTGAAATATGTTTTACAGTACGTGTACATACATTATATGAAATGTAAAATAAACTTTGTAGTATGCATTTGCATAGTGTATTTTTAGTTTAATTATTAACCTAATTGTTCTTATAGTTACCGCCCGATAGACCGGAATTTTCGGTAGTCCGGCACCGAGCCGGTCCCGAACGTGCCGGATTATCGGACTTCTACTGTAATTTGAACCGAAACCTTTCTCTTTCAACTAAGCTTCCATATTTAATATTTATACACTTATTTACTGCACCTCGGACTGCCTAGACTACTGTTTGCTGCTCCTTCCTATCCCAACAATAGTAAAAATGTAAATGTTTTGGAAAAGTACGAAAGTACGATTAGTGTGCCAATTTCCTTGTGGCCGTAAATTGTTTAATTACACTGAAAGAAATATGACTTAAATCTTCCACAATTGCATCTTATTGCATTCACGAGACTTCCAAGTTTATTCTTCGTTATGGATTATGTACATGTGCTTAAATATCTGATATCTGCATTATTCTCAAATCATAACACACATGCATGCATGTGCACACACACACACACACATGCATATATATATAAACCACTAATGAGTTAGCCTTAAATGGCATTTTTTAAATTTCACATATGCTGCAAGTTATAGTTATGGAAAACAGTTGAAAATATAAAATATGATGAACTGTTGCTAAGCTAGCCTTGCAAATACTTTTAAAAAATTTATTAATATTATTATTACTTTAAATACGTTATACAATACTTCTATGAGAAATGATTATCACAATGCATGTAAATGGAAAAAAAAAAAAACTTTTACATTATTGCCTATCAAAAATTTTTACACAGATACACAATAAAATATATTACACAAAAACAGAATAGTTTATGTAATGAAATGAACCATATCTCTTGATATGGAAATTTTAATGATTAAATTCAGTGATTTTTAATGAGAACAACATATTACATAAACATAGGTTTTGCAGATGAAATACAGATATCTATAAGTGACAGAATTATCTTTTATGAGTATACACCATAGATTTAATATTATCCCAGTCTGATGGTCAAATAAAATTAAGAATTACAAAAACAAAGGCACTGAGACTTGGCAGTAGGTGCTTGGACACACAAATCATAGCAAGAAATCATTTTTAAAATGACTCCACGCCTTTAAAAAAATATTAGCAGCTGCATGGAAAGTAAGAAATTTAAAACTAAAAATAAGACAGCCATGGTCATTGTAAAAGTGACAAGCTTAAAGGAAAAACTATATCACGAAGATCACAACACGTCACAGTTATATCACAATATATACCATAAGGCAGAATCATTATCATTAAGTACAAATGTACAAGCACATACTCATATCATCCTCCCTTTTAATTAACATCAACCATTCCTTTTTCTTTACTTGGGACAACATTCTGGTTTGTTTGGTCATTTTCATATTCAACAAAATCATCAAATAGACTGGGCCAAGCAGCTGTGTCATCATAAGAACTTAAATCTTCTCCAATTGATTCCGAAAAGTTTAAAAACATATTCCAAGTGTCTTTAGATATACCTCTCACGTTTGGATGTTTCTCTAAGAAATTGAGCCATCGATGGAGAATGGGAGGTTCATTTTCATGGAAAACTAGCTTCCACAACTGAATTGCCATCTCTGACATCAAGACTCTTTGATCAGGTTCAAGACCAAATTTAAATGTGAAACGATATAAGTCTTTGAATTTTTCTGGAGATCGAACTTCAGCCATCATTTCAGGAAACCTTGCTTGAATGTCTTGGACACAATCAGCTTTCAGATTTCGGCAACCACTGATGAATTCTTCTTTTGTAAAACAAAACATGTGCTTTGCATTAAATTTCCAGGCTAGAAGAAGCACACGAAAGTCTTCTAATGGAACATTGAGGTCACTGCATAAACGTTCAATACCCTCTGCAAGAACTGCATTTTCATTTGGGTCTTTGTACTGTTCAAAAAAGGCTAAAATTTTGCTTTCTGAGAATTCGCGGTTAGAATGACTAGTTCGTTTATTTTCAATACATGTTGTACTGAGAATAGGAAAAATCAGCTTTTCAGTCAAGCTCAGATTTTTACTGTTAGAATTTGATTCAGTGGTGCCATTTGGAAGGGCACGAGTCTCAAAACGTCCTTTCTCGGAGCGACAAATATCACCAGTACTCATTCCTGGTTGATGTTCTGCTGCTTCAGAATTTTGGACAACATCAGTAAATTTTTCTTCGCAGTTCTGAGTGACAACTGACTGAGTAGCTGGACAGCACGAAAGGCACTTACCCATTGGATGGCTAGAAACAGATTAGATACAATAGCTACCTAAGATTTCTCATCATGGCCCTGAAATTAAACAAATACAAGTAAGAACAGAATTTTTTCAATAATATATTTTATCTTCAGATAAGTAGCGATGCATTTGTAAAAAGACAAAGTACATTTTAACATTAAAATAATAATAATAATATGGCTACAATGGCCCTCTGTTACATGCACATACTGTCGTTACCTTTGATATTCATTACCAGCTTTGCAAAGCCTCTATTTGAAAAATTCATCATGAATTTCTGTATAAATAATTGTCAAATAATCATTATTAAATAAATATACCATAGAACGTAGGTTACCTCAACCTGTCAGAGCCTATCACAATTCAGGCTATGTAGATTTTATTCCTCACCACCTCCATGTACTCATGATAATAATGGGATTTTGCTACTTTTTATTTATTTAAAATAGATATATTTTTATAAAAATTGCACACCTTTTTATATATGCATCTAAGACTAAACTGTAATTTTTTTTATAAGCAAAGAAACTGAATTAGTCTTCAAACACCTCCATTTTTGTCATGTTTGTTTCTAAACATATAATTAAGATTTCAGTATTTCTAGGAGCTGCCTGATTATTGCAATAATGCTTTTAATTTTCCCTGACTTCTAATTCATCTTAAAAGTATAACATGATTTCAAATCATTTAAATTTAATTACGATGATAGTTGATTACTCATTCATTTTGCATTCACCATTACTTATGTCTTCCAATTTTTATATGATATTTTTAAATCCAGATACTCATTGTCATGCTGTTTGTTCACTTTCATTATCCTTTCTTTTTCTCTGCTCAAAATCTGCTTTCAGGACTCTTTAATGTTGAGATTTTTACTAAATTCCCAGAATCTGTAATTATTCCATAATACACTTTTAAATCAGCTTAACATTGTACTAAATGTGTTTCCATTAAATGGCAAAACTTGCCATTTTTCTAATCAATATGATCTGCACACAGATGCAAGATTAGCACCAAAGCCAATGCAACCAATGCAGATGTACCAGACAACAAAATCTTCAGGGTAGCAGAGTTTAAGTGTGCTTAGAAAGTATCTGACAGTAAAAGTCCTAGCATCTATGAAGGCAGAAATAGAATTTTCTTCCTCCCTGAACTGCTTTACAGTCTGGGGGGGGGTATGGCTCTTTCAATGTACCATACCTCACTGCACATTATTCAATAGTATTTTCTATACAGTGCAATTTTGGATCACAGACACCACACATCATGAATAAATTACCTCTGGGGGAAAAAAAAAGACTCATCAGATGCTGAACAAAATCTGAAGTTACAAACATTTAAGTTAGCAACAAATGATTTATAAAGATGTTTTAAGGTAACCTTTGACACAAAATTAACACTCAGAGATTTCTTAGAACATCATTTTAATATTTTCTGCTACTTAATGCTCATTAACATGACCTGGCAGCAAAAGACTTACAGGACAATGCATTTGGCCAGGAGGAAACTAAGGCCACATTGCATTGCATGCAGAAATTTTGAAGACTGGTACTAGTAGTTTTTTTTTTTAATTAACTACGAACTCTAGGCTTGGACTTGGATTTTAACATGTGCAGCACTGAACATATGCAGGAGTTACTAGAATAAAAATGAGCTCCAAAAGAAAGAGCAATGAGTGAACTCCACAATAAAAATGAGCTCCACAAAAAAAAAACCTGCAACACCTTCACAAGCAGCTACAAAAGACAATTTTGAAGAAGATGTCTTCAGAGAAAGGAAGAAAAGACAATTCTAGTTCTTTTCCTATGTGAATGTTCATAAAATGGAGCAAGATGTACAGTTTTCACATAACAATATCACTATGATAAAGGTGCCCTTGTGCAAGGTGTACTCCTAAAGTACAGTAACTGAAAACACTGCCTCCTTTTTAAAATTTTTTAATTGTATTGAATAAAATAACAAGCTTCAATTCTTTAGAACAAAAATTTTAGCATTTTTGTCCCTGGAATATGGAACACATTGCGAGGTTTATCTACTTGTTTTTAACTAATAGTTAAGTTGAAAAGCCTTTCCTATTTACTCTCTTTTGATGACAGAACCTAAATGAGATAGCGAGAGTTTATTCAGATTAAGGTAGAATGAAGTGCAAGCAAAGCAAGAGAAGTTATTTTTAGAGAGTATCTGCCTATTCCAGGTCACATTGTGCTGTGATTATTAGTGACTTGCGTCAGCAGCGTTCTAGCCATTAGGCTTGTCTTACCGGTTTACTACAAGCCAGAGCTCTTCCTGCACATTAAAAGTATTTTGTGAGTCGTTTGGCTAATCTACCACACATTGAACTTGAAATTATTATTCATTATGTATTTCTGTTAAGCCAGAAGTGCTGGCTTCTTGTAACCCAAGTTGGGTCATTTGTTAATTTTATGCTTGAATAAAAGGGTCTTATACACCCTTCTTTCGTTTTCTGTTTTGTTTCACAAGGTTAGAAGGTAAATCTTCAACAGTCCTTTTAAAATTTTATGTTCCCAAAGAGACAGACTTTACAACATGGTTAAAAGATAAAGGCTAAAAATTTCTTTAAAAGGGAATTATTTAATATAAATTTCCGAAAATGGTCAGGTTATAAACTTTAGAAAATCCACTGCTCAAAAATAAAATACTATAGTAGCAAATAATATTCAAAAATCAAATTTTGCATTCAGCAAACAATGGATAGAGGCATTATGTCTCATGCAAGAGATACTGGAATTGCTTAACCCATGCTAAACCACTTTCAAACATTCCTACTGAAAAAATGTAATACTTTAGAGACATCAATAATAGGAGGTAGAAATGCACATAAAACAAAAATTTCCAGACATTGTTTTGATTTTATTAAGTTACATGCTGTCCTAGTAATAGGACAATGGTCCAATACACTACTAAATTAAAAAAAAAAAATTTCGCTTACTTACTCCAATGGCAATTAGCAATGAATTTAGGGAAAACAGTCAATACAAAGTTCAAACATAATTTGCAAAGAGCTGTTTATTTTATTTATTTATTTATTTTGGTGTTTTCAACTGGCATCTTCTTTGGTTCCGTCGGGGTTTTTTATGATATGTGTTAGCTATCGAGATGGCAAAGCTCTTTATTATTTTGTAGCAAACCGCATTGTCCGATGTTGTTCCTAGGTACTGCCTTGCCTAAATCATGCACAAGAATGAAAAAAAAAAAAAAAAAAAAAACTGGAAAACAAGATTTTTTTCAAAAACAGCTTGTAAGAAAAGAGCTGCAATTTCCAGCGTAAGTTTACTTCTCATGCAGTTCTGCTTGTTTAGTACACTAAGGGTTTGTATTATTGAAGTTGAACACTAGTACGCTTGTTCTGAGATTGATGCTTTCAGAACAGTATCTATTAGTGCTTATTATGTAACATTGTGTCTGCGTGACTGGTGCCATTAGTTGAAACTCTTTTATCTTTCTATATTACAACGAAAAAGAAATGTGTAGCAGAATCTGAAAATTTTCATTTTACTCATGTATATAACTATGAACTTCAACCAAATATTAAAACACAGACAAACCTGAAAATATATATACAATATTGGGGGAAAAAACACCAGTCCACTGATAAATACAGATTACATTTACTCTCAATGTTGCTTGCTACAAAATAACATTTTAAGGATAATAAGTTAACCAACCCCTTCCTTGAAACATACAACAGATGGATGATAAAATTGTAAGTGAAATGTGCTTATAATGCTACAGCATTTCATCTCTTGATTTTACTTTTCAACATTTCTCAGCTATATCATCAATGCTATTATTCAATTACAGCATACACAAAAAATGATTAAAATTACAACACGTTGTATATAAAAATTGCCCATTGTTATTCAACAGATGATACTGGCATTATGGCCCCAGCAAAACATTTCATGAAGGATAGGTAGTAAGCATATGCAAATAGCATTCACTCCCTTTTATCTGCATGATTAAAAAAATTCATTCCTTGGATCTTAGTTTGGCATTAATAATAAATTGTCATATGTTTACATGTTCACAAATCCGAATTTTACAAAAAATCAAAAGTTGTAAACTTAGTACAATACACAGAGATCCAATAACATTGAGACTGATGATTATGGATTTTAGGCTGTTAATTTAAATCTAGTAAGATGAGATGTAGACGTTATAAAATTAAAGCTATGACAGGGTTGCCTGAAAAATAATGAAGCATTTATGACCTTTAAGAACAAATATTTATGAAAAAAGGAGGATAAATATTAATATTCATTTTGTTTTATTACTTATTTTTGCTAAGATTTAATTTTTTCCATTAATATTTCCTCTTAAATTTTATTAGTGACATTTCTTGTTCAGTTACAAAGTTTCATTATTTAGGTCACAATGTCAAAAATTCCCACTAAATAGAATCAACTGAAATCTCTTCATTCTCAACAGGTTCTTTATGATTTTCTTCTCTATCAGAGGTGATATTTTCTGGATTTAAGACCTTACTACAAATTTTGCCATCCATTAATTTATTCATGATTAAGGCACTGTCATTGTAATAAAGTCTTAAGTTAATGACACTTTCATTCAGGATTTCTTCCCATACTCAATCAAAAAATTTCACATTGTTTCATGTTAAATTGTTTAATTACGTTAGCCATATCACTCGGTGCTTTTTAATCATTTGACTTATCTATCTGTATCTTATTATTAAGCCAAATTTGCAATTTCCTATGTCATTTTCACTTGCCTTGAGAAATCGATTAATTAAGTTAAAATAATTTGAGGGAATAAGTCCCCCCCCTCCTAATAACGAGTCCAAACCATTCACAGACTTTGGCCACAACAAAGGCTATAGTGATTATGAAGGTTCCCAACAGGTGGGCCACATTTGCCTCCTATGAGGAGACAGACAAATACAACCATGCCTTCTACACTATTCAAACCCAGGCCTTTTTTTATATTGGATCCCCTATACCTTCTGGGCAGCAGGAAATAAGTTTAAATGAAGCGCAGCAAAAAATGTGTACAATTAAATAGGCCATACAAAGAATTTACGTGGTGTTCACATAATTTTTTTATTTTATTTTAATTATACAACAGATTTCACCATACATTGATTTGATTGCAGACTGGGACATTGTTATCACAGTGGAAGACTTCAGTTTTATCACCTTCCATTTCATACTTCACATACTCCATTTATTTTTTCTTCCCCCCCCTTTCCCTTTTACTCGCAATATCCCAAAGACTTCAAATTTGGGGTTTCTTGGATGGTCCTGTAGAGGCTACTTTACACCTTCTTTTCAGTGCATGGTAATTCTGATAGCTATTGGCTAATGGAAGGGCTGATTGATAGTTTGCTGGAAAGGGTAAACTGAAGATGATATTTTTTTATAATACTGGTAAGATAATAGTAATAATAATAGACTAAGAAAAATAATAAACAAAGGCTAAAAGTAAAAAATGCGGTTCATTTTACGGAGAGAGGAATAGATTCTACCTTTTCTCTATGGCTTCACAAGCAGGTAAAAATACTATGTATTACAAGATAAAATACTTTATCGCATATATTCATTTAGCAAAATATTAAATTTAACTCCCTCCTCCTCCCAAAAAAATATGGGGGAAAAAATAAAAATAAAAAATACAGAAATTTACTACTTGAAAAAAATGAAAATTTTTAACATGTACTTTTGAAGAAATTTTGAAATTAACATTAAAAACATAACATTCACTTTACCACTATATACTTTAAATAAATTCAATTATAGTAAATTCTCCGTTTCTGCAAACGATTTTGCATATTTTTTCCACAAAATGATACTGAAGAGTGATGGCCCAAGAGACTTGAGCCTTCCTTGTAAGCAAATTATTTTTTTTCAAGTAGTCGCTTTTTATAACTACTTTAGGCTAGCTGCCTAAAACAATCATTATTAAAAGAATAGTATAATTTCACAGGTCTAGTTAGTAATAAATAATATATATGCAGAACTATGCTTACTAGCTTTAAATCATTTAATTTATCAATAAGAAACAGACTAAACCTCAAGGAAAAGTTAAATATTTTACAAACATATCGGCACGCGTAAAATAAAAATATTTCATTTCGGCTAGTCGCAACACATTTAATTTAAACCACTACGTTTTTTTTATTAAATTTCAAAGACAAATATCTTAATGACAAAACATTTCTTTTAAATAAGTGTTTTCTGATTAAATTTGAAATATACATATCTCATTCTTTGTTGGCAGCAACACATTGCTTCTAAATAGCCAAGTTTGTTGAATAAATTTCCAAAATACAAGATAAATATATATATTCCATTTTGCTGAATGGCAAATACTGGCATGCGGAGGATAAAATTTAGTGATTTCTGATTATCTGCACCTCCAATGAAAAGCTATGGACTCGTAGGCAACTCTGACGAGAATTCACACACTCTTTGGTAACTAACTTTTTGCCAAGCTAATGTACCAAAAGCAACAGCCCTTTTAAAATGGCAACACAATAAGAATTATATAAAACAGCAATTAATTAATATAATATAAAAAGCAAGAAACATCAGTATTAAATCAAATAAGTTAATTTTTTCAAAAAATCTGTTTTATTTATTAGTCCAAAGGAGCAATTTGCCCTGAAGGACTATTAATTTCGTTCTGGCATTTTGTGTTGGTTCACTTTTCAAATTGTTGCCACTAAATATTACAGTTCTGTATTATATTTAAAGAAATTAAATAAAGAAGAACAAGAATAAATAAATAAATAAAACGACTAATAAAATCATCAATAATTAAAAAATTAAATAATTCATTATTAAAATAATTAAATAATTAACAGTTAAAGCAATTAAATAATTAACTTAAAATTTAATAAAATGAAAAGAGAAAAATTAAAATTTAATAAGGGATTTTTAATATAATTTTATTACTAAATATAATTGTTCAAGAACAAATTTGTAATGAAATTGTTGTTCAATTACATGAAAGAAGTGCCGGAGCCTTCTTATTTAGGGCTCTGGTGCCATGCGACTAGAATTATGAATTATCTCACAAACTAATAAACTGGAGCTAGGCTCCAGTGCAACTTAAGCTCTATTAGAATCTGCATAATGTTTGTATGTTTCTTGCATTGTGATAAAACAATAGTACCTAGGGTCATCAAATTTTGAATAACGTATGTTTCCGCCTGAATATGGGCATCTGGAAGCCCAAATTTGGAATTTGTTTTATTGTCTATTTCATATTTCGTAAAACTTTAATGAATTTTTGATTAACAAACTCAATGATTTCAAAGCGAGCAATGGCAACACTGTACGCGGGACGGGGGAGACATTTTCGTCCCCAATGCACGAGGTTCTGTATCGGGAATTCTAAAGATATGCTCATTTTAAAATTATTTTGCGATACTGCTATTGAACTGAATTCTATGTTTACGTGCGAAGAACATGATATTTAATAAATAAAGGTAACCCACAAAATGTTAAAAAAAATGCCCCTGTAGGCATTATGTAGACTCTGAAAGCTTTCAGAATTTTTTTTTGGGGGGGAGAAGGGGCTGTTGTTGTTGTCTTGTACACAAGTACACATAAAAAGAGACAGAAACAGAATTGCATACATTGACCATCATCCACATTTTTGGCACAGCACATCAGTCAACAATAAATAAAACAAATAATCGGTGTAAAGGAGATAAAGCTATCTTCAAGTCAATTTCCAAATCCCCATTCTACCACTTTGTTTGCAATTTTTCATACTGCATTTCTACAAAATTCGGTCATTAAAATAAGTGTAACTTTATATCATGAAAAGTATTTTACTCTCTGTTGAGAAAGTTTTCTTTTTTATCAGCTGACAAATTTCATAGTCCTGTAGTAATCTTGACAACCACTCAACGATCACAAATCTGAAAGAGTCCGAATTCTTGAACTAAGTGCACAGGAGCTCTTTTGTGCTAGCAGTAGAAAATATGACTCTCATGAAACAGACTCGGGTTTGAATCCCAAAGTCTTCATCTTCAAGGGCATGCAAAACTTGTGCACTGCTGCACTTCTCATTGATGCTAATAGAGGCCAACACAAACAAGCAAGTAACCACATGCCATGCAACTACAATACCTGAAGCCACCGAGGTCTTTCGCACCACAAGATCGGCATAATAGTGACCTGGAGAACTACCGTAATTTCTGGAAAAAAGGCCGCATCAGCATAAACGCCGCACTCCAGAAAAATGGCAGGAAAAAAATTTAAATTACACAGAAACGTCGCAATAGATTAAATTGCGCGTGACATCGTTGTGGGCCGTATAGATGCAAAATCTCAACCTATGTCCTGATATATGACATATCAGTTAAGA
>KK120809.1:0-10962 GCA_000611955.2 Stegodyphus mimosarum
CTGCAGGAGCCCTATCATATCAAGGGTAAGATTGCACATATCAATGGAGATTGGAGAGCGGTTAGAATGGAGAATGGTAGGACTGCTATCGTTATTACAGATGGTGACCTCGAATGTACTGTAGATTCTCTTCACGATTGCGTGGTAGCAATTACTGTTTATATGAAACAATATAGATTGGCAATCATCTCTACTTACTTTTCCCCTGCAGAAGACTTGGAGGGATATTTATATCAGCTTGAGAATGTTATTAGAACTTATACATATGATTTTATGATTGCTGGTGATTTTAATGCAAAGAATTTTAACAGGGGAGCAAGGGAAATGGATCAGAGAGGAATTTTAACATACGATTTTATTGTTCAATACAGTTTGAAAATTTTAAATATACAAGATTTTACCCCTACTTTTTCTTCCTCTGTTGGTATTGGGTGGACTGATCTGGCAGTTTGTTCACCAAGCATGGATGTGAGTAATGTAAGTTTTAGAGTTCTAGACCTGGAGACACTTAGCGACCACAAATATCTTTTTATTAAACTTGGAGATGTGAAGATTGAGAGAACTATGCAAAAACAGTATTCAAGAAATGTGGGAAGAGTCGCCAACATGATTAAAAAGTGTCGTAACGATATATTTAAGATTGAAGACAGAATAGTACAAGCGAGTAATGCAGAAGAATTAAATGAAGTTGTGAAGGAAATGGAAGATTTATTAATGGGATATATGAATAAATATCTCTTAATCAAGAAGAACTTGAATAATAGGAAAAGTGCTACATGGTGGAATACTGAAGTTGATGGTCTACGAAGAAAATTAAGAGCAACGAGGAAAAGTGCACAAGTTAAAAACATACCTGAAGATTTAAGGATAAAAAGGAAAGTCGAATACAAAAGAAATCTTGCAATATATAAAAAGAAGATTAAGAGTGTGAAAAGTCAATTTAGAGAGAGGAAGTTTTTGGATCATAAAATCTATTACGATAATTATTACAGGATTGCTACTGAAAAAAGAAGACAACATATTATATTGGAAAAAGGCGATAAAAAGTATAAAACAATTGAGGAGTATTATGACCGAATAATACGCAATACGTTGAAGTTGGATGAGGATGATATCGATGTAGATGAGGACATGATAGTGACTCAAAATGATGAGGAAGTAGCGGAAAATGGATGGGAGACGGAAGAAGGGAATTTAATCTACTGTACACCTTTTACATATGAAGAGATCTACTGTGTGATCTCTAGACTTAGTACTAAATCTGCTCCCGGCTTGGATATGATTGGTGCCAATATTATAAAGAGGTTATTTGAGGAATATCCTTCGCTCTTCTTGATAGTATACAATAGATGCCTGGCACTTGCAGTATTCCCGGAATGCTGGAAGATCGGGAAAATTGTACTTATTCCGAAAAATAATGACAAATATCGTCCCATCTGTTTACTCAAGTTTTTTGCAAAAATTTTGGATAAACTCATTACAAATCGTCTCAATTATATTTTATGCAAGAAAAACTATATAAGTCATAGGCAGTATGGATTTCGAAGAGGAAGGTCTACCGAACTAGCACTGTATCATACGATTCAATTAATAAGACAAAAAAAGATTGATTATCACTTAGCGCTCATCTCTTGATATTCATGGAGCATTCGATGCAATCACGTGGCCTCAACTTCTCTATACACTCAAGAGGATCGGAGTCTATGGAAATTTGTACCTTCTAATAGAGGACTATTTGCATAACAGAAGGCTTATTTACCAAGGTAGCACAAATAAATTTAATATACAATACCAGATTAAGAAAGAATGCCCACAGGGCTCCTGCAGTGCTCCCCTGTTTTGGAGCCTCATGATCAACGAGGTTCTTGTTGAACTCCCAAATACAGAAATTATCTGTTTTGCAGATGATGTTATGGTTTTAATTTATGATCACTTCCTGGAAAAGTTGGAACAAAGATTCAAACACGTCGATCTATTGTTTAATCAATGGAGTGTAAGACAAAAGATTCATTTTAATCTAGAAAAGACAAATGCAATATTCTTCCCAAGAGGTGGTGCTCAAACTAGACCTCCCAGGATAAAGTTTAAAGGTAAGAATGTTAAATTTAAGGACGAAATCAAATACCTGGGAGTAACTCTGGATAAAAAACTGAATTTTATATCTCATTTTAAAGAAGTACAGAGAAAAATAGAAAAAGTTTTAACTTTTTACATAAATACTTTCACTTCAAGCACTCTGGCAAACAAGAGCGCAACCCTAAGGGAGATTTATATCAATGTCATTTTGCCAAAGATCATATATGGTGTGGGAGCATGGGGTGTCCGAGCAGGGGAGCTAGTTCGACTGAGATCGAAATTGGATTCTTTGCAGAGAGGTTGGTTATTGGCTATTACTAGAGCTTTTAGAACAGTATCGACGGAGGTTCTGTGTGTTTTAGACGGTGTACCCCCTCTATCTATTCAATACCGATTTTATTATGATAAATTTCTACTCAAAAACAAATTAAATGAGTCTATGACATATAATGACACTGTCATATGTGCTGAAGACATTACATATTTTAATTCTGAAAATATTTCGCCGATAGAAGCTCGGAGAATTAACTATGATTGTAACAAATTGGGACCACAAGAGATTGAAATCTATACTGATGGCTCTGGTTTCGAGAAGGGCGTCGGTGCAGCATTTGTTGTCTATTTTTATGGACTGGAAATACATTCGCAGAAATTTAAAATGAAAGAGAAAAACTCAGTATATCAGGCTGAAATTATTGCTGTAAAAGAGGCCCTGAATTGGATTGTAAAAGGACTTGCTAACAGACATTGTATTCACATATATTCAGACGCACTTTCAGTCTTAGCGGCGCTCTCCCGGCCAGAGCCAAAAAACGAATTATTGGAAAATATTAAAGATCTTTATTACAAAGCTTATGAAAAACATTCAGTATATCTACATTGGATCAAAGCACACATTGGGCATTGCGGTAATGAGAGGGCGGATGCACTGGCTAAGGAGGCCGCCCTGGGGGATGGAATGGAATACTTATGCGTTAAACCATCAAGAAGAAAGTTGATTGCTACTATGAATGATTATTACCATAAACTATGGAAACAAGAGTGGGAAACTTCCACAAGAAGAAATTACTACCTGAAAGATATAGAAGTTTCAACTAAGATGAGGGTTTATAAAGATACAGACGTTAACCAGATCATTACTAATCATGGGAGGTTCCCCTCTTATTTAAGCAGATTCCACCTCCAGGGCAACGATAAATGCCTCATTTGTGATCAAGTTGGAACCGCAGAACACTTTGTCGAGTTCTGTGCACTTACTCAGGGGGTGAGGATGAAATATGGAATTACAAGTACTAATGAACTTAGAATTAAAAACTCCAAATTTAAACAGTTTGCCAAAGATATATTGAGTATCATCAACAGCAATAAATCAATTATTGGAATTGAGAGTTGATAGGGTATTGAATGGAAATTACTAGGAATTAAGGATGGTTATGAACATTTTAGTTTTATTATATTAACTTAAAGTGATAATATTTTTGGAGTTTAAGAGCTTTTATGTAATATAGAGGATACTATTGTGGAAGTATTTTATTAAAAAATTCTAATGAATTTGAGTTTTGTAATTGCTTTGTATTATTTTGTAATCTTATTGTAAATTGTTGTTCCTCATGGATTTGAGAATTTAGTGCTCAGAATAACTCCCTAAGGCCTTATAAATTTTAGTGAGGAGAGAGATATCCTGTGAACTCATGTAAATGTTTATAAAGAGTAAATGAATATTGTATGATATTGGACGCTGTATGTGATATATTATACCAATTGTATTTATTTGCGGTATATTTTGTACTATATAATGAGATTTTGCTATGAAACCAATGGCTGTATGTGATCCATTATACTAATTGTGTAAATTATGTTATACTTTGCATTATATGATGAAATACTTGCTGTTGTAAAACATAAGATATTGTACAATGTACCTGTGACATGCTCTTACTGTAATTACACAGTTGTGACTTAATTGATTAGGGACTGCTTAAAATACTACTAAATTTGGATTTAATAATTATTGGCAATCTAATCAAAATGATTAATAGAGACATAAAACACTTAATGGAATTAAGTTCTTCTTTCCACTTCTTCACATTTTAAGGTATTTTATCTAGAAATTGATATATTTAAATTAGTCTTTAAAATGTAAATTAAAGAGTTTAATAGAGACAGGATACTCTTTAACTGAATTTTAAAAGTTTAATATTTTAATTTGTTTGACTTTTAACATGGATAGAGAACACAGATTTTAAAATATTTTGGAATAGGGATATATCACCAGTGTTTTTGTTTTTGTTTGTGTTAGATGGGCCTGTCCTCTTTTAGCCATAAGGCCGTTTATTCGGCTAGGGGGCTGAGGGCTTCGCCCTTTACATTACATTACATCATTCAGCATGAAATTCACTAGTTGTTCTAAAAAAAAAAGCCGACGTTCTTTATCACAAACTCAGGTAACTTTTTAGATATTATTTATAAATCAGCATGAACTATTATCAAACTTGATTTTAGAAACATATATATATATATATATAAGAAATTATACAAAGAAATGTCCACATGATTCTACTAATATGTCTATCATAAGAAAATTATGGCTGAAATTAAATGATAGTTTTTATGCAATATGCTGGAAGTGTAACGTAAATACAAACCAAATTTCACTCTCACAGTCCTCTACACCATCTCTTAAAGAAGCAGTCCTTGAATTATATTCCTTAATCAACTGCCAACTAAATTACTCACTTGCTAGTTAAGCATTCATTGGATACTGCGGTTGAACTCTTTTGATCATTGTTGTGTAGCAAATTCACTTAATTACTTTAGTTATGACTTAAAAATTAATTTTTATTATTATTCTAAATTTATGTTACACAACATGTATTTTATTTAATATGCTTTATTTATATTTTTTTTGTTTATTTTTAATTAGGTTTTTTGGTAGTTAAGACTTATACGTATTTTCCACTCGTTACTCGTAAACGCGTTGAAACACACAACGGAATTGGGTGCTTTTCTACGTAATAAACTTGATTTTATATTACTTAACTTCAGTTGACCCATTCTTAATTTATATCACTGGAAGCAGAAAAATTAGCTTTATAATTTAAGATCACTTTCACGATTAACAGATTTTACGGTACAGTCAATTATTTAACTGAATTTTACACTTTGCTTTGTGATAAGAATATTGGGGGAAGGGATTTAAAAAAAGTAGCACTTTTTAGCTGAATTCTAAGGCTTCGCTTACGTGGTAAGGAGATTTTGAGTGGGGTGACTTTTAGGTTTGCCACTTGGCCTTGCAGGTGCGCCCAAATTTCTTGGCATTCGTTTGGCGAGCTTGGCAATATTTTAATTTGTGTTTAGTTCAATACCTCAGAAAACGAGAAATTTTACAGGGATATATGCGGGGTTGGTAGTACTCGATTTTTCACCCTGTTTAGTGGGGCTTGGTGTTTTATAGCCTTCCGCTTTAACAAAAAGCCATTGCAGGTGTTGTTCCCTCCTTTTTTGGCCTGACTTTGCTTTGCTTTCGTGCCTGGAGCAGGTTTTTGTGCAGTTCGAAGGATGTTCTTCGTATAGAAAAGGGGCTTATGGCTCCATTCTTCCCAAACATGGGTTAACTTTTGATACAACCATTTACCTGCCTAATCGAAGTTAGTTCTTCGTCATGAAGTTCAAATTTTTGAGTTCCTTCAAGAACTGACTGTTTTCCATTCCAAGGTTAAAAAAAAATTATTCTTCAGAAGATGGCTTCCTTGGAACTGTAGCCTTCTACAGCTCCTCCGGCCGTAATCTACCTGTTACTGCTCCCACCCAACTGAATCCTGGTGATGGTCTGGGACTTTACGAATGATTTCCACCTTGCCTTGACTCCACTTCCAAATTGCTGTTTGCATATGACGTGTGCGCCGGATTTTCGTCTACTCGGGCCACCAACGTGTATTTATAGTTTTCTCTCCAACTTTGTGGCATTCCAACTAAGCGATAGTGTCAGCTTTTCTTTCAATTAAAGGACTGGTGTACCGTAAAGTTATCAGATAAGTCATTCTTCTTACTTGATTAGTCACATCTTAAGAAACAAATAATGAATGGCGGGGTGAAAATTTCGGTTTATACTTAATTACAAAAAAAGCAAAGAAAGGGGGGTTTTCGTTTAAAAAAAATTAATAATAAAATTGTAAATTTGGTTTCATAGTAAAATGTCTGTATTTTAAGGATTCCGAGATGTTGATAAATTGAAATTTGTTTTATTTGTTGAGCTTATTTCCATGCTGAGTTAAAGTAAACTGTAAAACTGAAATAGAATTTTACTCCCATGTTAATATTCTAAATCTTCTTAAGAGGGTGGTTCTATGGTATTCTGTTAATTGAATTCTAAACGTTAGAAGAACTTATTCTATAAGCTAAAATAAGATCAAAATTTAAGGATTTTATCCTGATTGGTAGTATTCTTTATTCTCTGTGAAATAATAAGAGGGAAATTTTAAGTTATTAGGAATAGTAGTATTCCTTTTATTTTCTGTGCAATAATAAGATGAAACGAATATAATTGTTAAAAAAAAGAGTATATTTAGCTTTGTTTAAAATGTATACTTTGTTAAAAAGATGAAATAGTTATGTTTGATTAATTGAGTAATAGGTAGTTATTTAAATTGGAAGGTGTTTATTGTTTTTTTTATGAAATTACTGAATTGTTAAAACAAAAATGTTTCGCTGTTAATGTTAGAATTTTCTTAGATTATTATCACTCTCCGGGGAGAAGAATGATTTTTTTATTATTTAATTGATGCTGATTTCTCATAATTTGATCTGTTTGACGAATAAACACTAAGGTTTTTTTCTTAAAGGCCCATTTCCACTGCTGTGTATGCGTTTCTCCAATCAGCGAGCGACTTCACTTTGATTGACATCTGCCCTCCGGTCGATGTGCGGTGACGGATGAGGTACGGATGGAGTTCAACTTCAATCCGTCATCGCCGCAATACAGAAGGGTCACGTGCCATAAAGAAGCCAATGGAATCAACGATTTCGCCAATGTTTGTTGTAAAAAAAAAAAAAAAAATGGAGAATGCGATGGATGTCAATGGAATGCTGATAGATGAAGTTCAGAGACATCCAGTCTTGTACGATGTGACAAGTAGCAAGTACAAGGATACCTGTGTCAGAAGAAATGCGTGGCAGGAAATCAGCCGTGCTTTAAATATTAGCCGTAAGTTATATTTTTCTGAATACTGTTTTTTTGTGCATTACTGGTATGTTAAACTACATAATTAAAATATCAAGTGTATCGCTTTATTCGAACAGAAACGATAATTTAACAATAAATACTGCATCTTCAATCAAACGAAGTTGAAAGCGTAGCGATAAAGTTTTATTATACATATTGATGTTATAGTACACAAAAGCAAAGGTATTCTTTTAGCGAGTAAAAAATTTCTCCTCATTAACTTTAACATTTACAACTCTTTCTAAAAGTTAATGAAATTTAATTAGCTGACACTTTTCAGTTACTTCATGTGATCTAGTTACCTTTATTGGATGTTAAAAATAACCAGTATCTGGACTAAGATATTTAAGGTAATGTCCCAATTTTCCCTAGATCAATAAATGTTTTATTCATAAATCATTAACATAAAATGGTGTTTTAATTATAAGTCACTAACATAAAATGCTTAAAAAACAAGAATTTCATTGATAATAAATTAAATTTAGGAATCGTTTTCATATTGTGTTACTTCAACAAGACAAGGGCTTAATAATTATGTGTTGCAATAATACAAATAGGCATGCTATGCTTATATTCTGCAACAAAATCTTTTAAAATAAAATCAGTAAATTCATACTATTTTGTAGGTTAATCACCTGTTTTGCATTATATGTGCATGAACTTTTACAAATTATCTTAATGCTAATTTTGCAATCTGGTCTTAAACATAAAAATTTCAGTGCATATTAACCTATATGTATAAAGAGATAGATTTCTGTATAATTTATTAAGTTTCTTTTGCAATTTAGATAGTTATATACCTTAATATATTATCTTCCTGCATTGTAAGAGATATATGACATCACTTTTATTCCCACACTTAACATTAGAACAAAATTATTTTTAATTAGGTCTAGTTTGTGAGTGATTGATCTAAGATGATTTATATAAAATAAGGCATGAAAATATTTCACATAATTCTTTTTTTATTTTAAAATGGATCTAGTATAATATTCAGTCTCTTAAAAGCATCTAAACATATTGTAATACATTTGGCACCATTTGGTTTTGAACTCTATCTGTTACAAAAGCAACAGATATACTATTACCTAAAAATATTACACATCTTTCCTTTTAATGGATGCAAATGCTTTTCCTTTAATGGAAATTCATTTGCAATTCCTTTCCTTTTCGCAAATGCAGTTCCTTTAATGGATGCATATGCAAAGCATTTAAAATGTAAATTGGGCACATTAAGTGCAAATACATGTTAACCTAAAAACAAGCTGACTTTTGTATGTAATCTTATCTGAAATTATTGCGTACAACAAAACTGTGTTTTTGCATAATGCATCTTGGTAACATCTGGAGAATTATGAACTATTTTAATATGCATCTTACTTTGCAAGCTGTTTTAATACTGCACAGTTTCAATGCCAGTTAAAGCAGTCAAGAGGAAAATGAGAAATATGAAATTCAGCCACTTAAAAAAATGCTGCCTCACATTTCTTTGTAATAACCATATCTTCTCCAAAATAATAATTAAAAATAAATTTGTGGATATTTTTTATATTAGCTGTTATTCTATCATTATATTTATGTATTTATTTTGTTCTTAAATAGATAATATAGCAAAAATCAAAGAACAGTTATGTAGCATACTTCTGTTTATTTTATCAGCATTGTAGCATGTTAGTTTTTATATGACATGCATTTTATATGACCAGATTTATTTGCTTTATTATATGTCTAATTTACCAATTTTAATATTATTAGAGGCAGAATGCCAAGCAAAGTGTCGTCTGTTAAGAGACACCAACATGAGGTGACGGAAAAAACTACCAAGTGGCAGTGCAGCGCAGTTTCAGCGCCCTTGGAAGTATGCCGATATGATGAGCTTTTTGCTCCCATATACACTACCAAGGAAGTAAGAACATTATTTTATTTGAAATATATTTAGTTATTTCTACATATGCTGTTTTTAAAGTAATCAAGTTTTATTTTAATTTTTTCTAAAATTGCTGTATGGGACCTATATTTAACAGCAAACTTTATGATAATCAATATTCCACAGTTCATTACACTTTCAAAAATGCTCTTAATCATTATTTGTAATATATACATCAAAATTTAAACAGATATCATTTTTTAAAAATCTAAGCACATCTACAATTAATATTTTTTTAAAAATTTCTGATAAAAATTTTGATCTGATCAGTCAGTGCCAGACATTCCATTGTTGTACTCACAGATTATATTCGGTTTCACCAAAATCTTATTTCTATTCTTATTCTAATCTTGTTATTCGAATTTATTTTACCCTATTTCTATTTCGATTGTCTGGATGAATTAACTCGTAGTGGGCTTCTGCGAATAGCTTTGTCTAACAAAAGCCAACTACGGGATAATTCATAGAACCCTTTTTTTTACACACGCACACCCATACACACACAAAAAAAAACTATAAACTATTTAATGATTTTTAAAGAATGATAATTAGCATTTTTAATATTGTAATATGATTAAATTGATTTGGCTTCTCGGACTGGAATCCAAAACGTGCGGTGGCAGTTGACGTGTTAATAATGTTGTTAAGTATTGAAATTTGTTATGAGTTTATTTTCAGTCTTTAAGCAACATGACAGCTTTCATCTTGTCATGAAATGTTATCACTTATTTCACAGTTTTATCACATATAAACTTGTTATTTCAAGTATGGTATTTTCATATAATCTTTTAAGATACTTTCTAATTATCTGCAAAAGTCGAGAACTCTTTGGCAGTTTGAAACAGAAATGTTTATTACCTTTTTATATGTTTATATATATATAGATAGATAGATACACATCGCATTCATTGTATTCCAGATCAATATCAAACATTCCCTTACCAGAGGAGGCAACAACAGATGAAATAAATGTCTCTCTCGAAAATAATGGAAATGATAGTGTTTGCGATGACGGCTTCGAAATCGGCAGCCAAGTTTCTATTAATCAGGAGTGCAGTACCTCGGACACACAGATTTCCCCTTCTTATGGGGAATCAAGTATCTCAACTCCACAAGGTAATATTTCTTTTTAAAATGACAATAGCCCTATACATTTCTTTTGTAATTTGGATATATGTCCCTTCCCCATCTTAAAAATAATAGTGCATCATCTGAAAATTAATCCTGCAGATGTAATCATATCAGTGTGCAGTAACTCTCAGCCAGTACGGTTAAGTTAAATTCTTGTTTAAATATCATAACTATGAACTGCATAATCCTCTTTTTTTTCTGCTTATTTGCTTGCAGCTGTATTGCTTCACTTGCCACTCTCATCCATTGTTTAAAATGTAATCTGCATAATTTACAATTTGTTGGGCTGTAAATTACAACCCAAAATGCTGCGAATCTCAACATGCTAAATTTGGAAAATAATAAACAGATGTTGGACTGTTCAGTGATTTTTATGCTTCTTTATTCTTTAAAAGCTAACACCAGCTTTGAACAATTGGTTTCTTCATCATCAAAATATTACATTTATATATATAAGTAATATTAATAAATATTACATATATATATATATATTGATTGGTGTGTGCGTGCATATGTATTTATTTATTTATTTAATAACATTATACATTTAAAATGTTAAATATTCTTTGCAACTGTAATTATTAAATACTTATCTTGCTTCACACTT
>KK120809.1:11055-31512 GCA_000611955.2 Stegodyphus mimosarum
ATGAGAGTTATCTTACGACTTCAGAGGTGTTAAAATTATGTATTTTTTGGCTTGTTGTCCTTATTAAGCATTTAAATTTTTTTATCTTCATAATCACAATGTATTTACTCTGTCAATTTAAAAGCTGCTTTTGCATTTAAGGAGGATTATATTCTAAAAAAAGAAAAAGGGATAATGTGGATGCTGCATTATGCAAGCTACTGGAGGAGGAAACTATGTCAAAGGATGCCATACATCACTTCATGATGTATGGTTCATGCATACTGAGAACTTTTGATGAAGAAAAAAGAAAAACTGCAATGGAGGATATCTCGAAAATTTTGCTTAGATAAAATGAAGCATGTATATCTATCTATATTTTGTATTATGTGTGAATTTTCAAATAATACGTTTTTTTTAATATGAATACATAACTTCTTGTGCTTGTGTATAAATAAGGATTTTGACATAAATGTATGAACTTTTTCTATGAAATTTTATTTAATTGCCTTAACCGCTTCCCTTACAAATTAAAAACAAAAATTCCAAAAAATTACCACATTTTTTTTTATCTTATTGTTAAATGCAAGGAAAGTAAGCAAAAAATATATAGGTTTTAGGTTGAATTAAAAAATTTTACAGGTGTAAAAGCATTTAGTTTTAATATTAGTTTACTATCCTGAGTTATCTTGGGCAAATAAAAAAAATTAAATATTAGTCGTTGTATGATAGTTTTTGAAACAAGGGATAACACAAAGTTATACTTGACATTCTATACACAGAAATAACATCTGGAAAATGCCTTGAGGTTATTATTACTATCTGAAAGATCATTGCTTTCGCTATCATGCATCATCGCCATCTTTTTACTTTTTTCAACGCAACTATCATTCTTTATACATTACTAATCCACAAACCGATGTCTACTAGATAATAGGGAAAACACATAACCAGTCCCGCCTGCTTCGCCTGAGTTTTCTCGGGATAATAATTAACTGCAATGTATACGAACCGGGATAATCAAGCAAGCGGTTAATATATAATTAACTAAATATATTTATTCTTCATAAATTTAATTATCAATATTCCAAACAAGTGTAACAATCAGAACACATGAAAGAGAAATTGTTTATGGTGACTGTACATGTGCTAATTTATACAACCAAATTTTCATCTATAACTTGCATACTATTATACAATTTTTTTTTTGCATGCACATTAAAATACATGTATTACACATTTCTAGATATATATTATGGAGTGAATTAAAAAAAATATCTTCACCAAATAGGCATTATTAACAATACAAACTGCTAATGATGACTGTACATGCACTAGATAAAAATTTTCAAATTAATTGGAAGCAGAAATTTGCCAAGGAACAGCACCAACTCCACAAAAGAATTCTTTAAATTCTTCTCTGATTTTGCCTGGTTCCTTGGCATACATGTTGGAGCTGCTTCTGGCCAGATCTCTAAAACTGTTACCTGCACCATACACTCTCCATTGTCCATCATGAAAAGTTCCTTCATGATCTTCAAAATCAGCATAACCAAATGGACAATATTTTCTTTTTCCAATTGGCAACATGTCATCACACATTTTCAAATAATTGTGAAGACAAACTGCAGCCTTTGCAATACTTTCCACAGTTTCTGTTTTACCAATGATTGGTTTTCGAAAAATCTGGAAACGTGATGCAAAAATTCCAAAGGTGTTTTCAATCAGTCTTCTGCAACGAGACAGTCTATAATTATAAATTTCTTTTTTATATATCAAGGTTGCGACCAGGAAATGGTTGCATTAAATGTTTTTTCAGAGGAAATGCCTCATCAGTCACAAAAACATAAGGCAAATATTTGCCAGGGCATACTGCTTCTGGCTTTGGTATGTTCAGAGATTCCTTCTGCGACCAGGAAATGGTCGCATTAAATTTTTTTTTCAGAGGAAATGCCTCATCAGCCACAAAAACATAAGGCAAATATTTGCCAGGGCATACTGCTTCTGGCTTTGGTATGTTCAGAGATTCCTTCTGAAGAGCCTGACCAAAATTTGATGAATGAAAAATCCCACCATCACTCTGCCTACCAGAACCGCCAATGTTGACAACAGTGAAACGGTATTTTCCATCGCATGCAGCAAGTAGAACAATGAAGGAACCTTTAAAGAATGCAGACCCCGAAGAATTAGGAGCCTGTAATATAAAAACATATGTAGAGCCAGTTGATAGTTATTAAAAAAATTAAATATTTAAAAAGAAAATTATCTAAAAAAATTCCTAAGACTAAAACCTTTAAAAGCAATTCTAAATTTTGAACGAAATGTGCCAGAGGCACGCCTCATTATATGTACAGGGTGTCGCTAAAGTCTTCATCCAGTTTAATAATGTTACAGGTTGGAAATATTCATTTGTGGCAAGCAGCCACAGGTCACATTGAACATGGTGTAACTACAATCATTTTGCATTTTCTAATAAATTTGTATTTTTTCAAGTCCGTGCAACATTTTGAAATTAGATAAAGACTTAAGAGATACCTGTTATTACATTATATGCTTCATATACTCTCCCCTGGGGGTCGACGCAGAGAACTCTGTGAAGCTACTGGCTAGGATCTGTACCTAGGCAGTCTCGGCCACGGGGGTATAAAATTCATTAGCTTGGCGGTTCCACCTCCCCCGGGAGATATTACGGTGCGTGCATGCGCATTGGCCCGGTTTAGGAGGGTGGCATAAGACGTAGACCTGATGGTCCTGTAGCACGATGAATGTGGGGCACCGTGTTTGCGGGTAATAATTCCTGATGGGACGCGCTGCCCGCGTAGTACTGGTAGGTAGCAAATCAAATGACCAGTCTGATCGTCACGCTTTCAGGTCGATTTTGCCGCCACCAAGAGCAGAGACCAGGGAGTGGTGACCCCTCGGGCCCAGCTCGTCGGTGGTGGCTGGAATAGTGTTCGAGAGACTCCGGATTGAGGCCCCAGACCTCCCGACTTTATGCGATAAGTAGTAATATTCCTAAGTGGGACTTATAAATGAAGTTCAGCGACCTCAGCGCTGAGATCTAACCCCTGGAGTGGGGGCTTTTTCCCGTAGTTGCATAAGTTGATTGCAGGAACGGTGTATAAAGGTGTATATGCTTCATATATAGAACAAATATCCAAAGATCTAATAGATAATTCATAATTCAGATATCTAGATAATTCATAAAACTGTCAGCCATTATTAAAAATGTATAAATGGATAAAAACTGCCATTTTGTTAAAGTAGAAAATAATATATTTGATAATGTTTTATTGACATTACTATGATACTAACTTATTAATACAGAATTTTTTTACACAAAAGTATTTCATATGTAGGCTCACCACATTTTTAAGGGTCCAACCCAGGACATATTTAAAATCAAACTAACCCAGAATATATATTTGAAATTATTTAAAAGTCTTAACAGTTTACTGAAACATTGAACTTTATTTATTCAGTAGTATTTTTCACCAGACATGACTTTTTCCAGAAATGGTTTATAGTTTTAATTACATCATAAAATTCCCAACAAGAAAGTTCTGAATTAATTTTAACATTTAGCAGATGTTTAACAGTATCTAACTTTTAAAATTATATTTACAGTTCAACTCTAATTATCTATCAGCTTCAGAATCATGAATGCAAAAAATATGTAAATAAATAAAAACATTTCCGACTACCACCAGAAATAGGCAGTTGACAATGAAGGTACAGTTTTAGTATAGCACAGATAAAAGGTTTGGAATCAAAATTTGGACAAATAAAGCTTAGCTAGTTTACTGGTAAAAAGGTAATATCTAAAATATATCCAGTACAGCGTCAAGTCTCAACATAATTGATATCGAATATATTTAATGTTATCAGAAGTGGCTTTAAGGAGGCAGGCAAAAGGTAGATCAATGTGAAGAACTTTCACACAATATTTTAGGTTTTATTCCAAACATTTTTGCTTATAGAATAAATGATGTATTTTAAAGAATTTTTTTTTAATTTGCTGTTTACTTTTTGTGAGATTCATACTATTTCTGTGGATTATTGGATAATAAAAATTCACAGATAAAAGACAGAAGGACAATTGAGTTTCTAATTCATATATATAATCTTATTGGTTTTAAAAAATCAAGCAGCACTATAAATGAAAAATTTACCTGCATTACTATATGTTTCCCATCAACAGCTCCAATGCAGTTTGGAAATTCCCACTCATTGTTTATAATAGTTGCTATTTCCCTCCACTTTTCTGTTGTGGGTGGTTTTAATACCACTGGAGACAAGTTATCCCATATAGCATCACACACCTGTCTAACTATTTTTGAAACTGTTGGTTTCCCAACACGAAACAAGTAGGAGATGCTGGTCATGGAATCACCACTCGCCAAGAATCTGGAAAATAATATAAACTTGAAATGTCAAAGAGAAAGATATATAATTATTCTCTTTCAAACATATAAAAATAAAAGATGCTGCCTTTCCAATAAATGTAATTAGGTTAGTTCTACTTTTGTATTATATGTTTGCTATTTATCATTCAGAATATCTTTATTGTAAATCATTTCAGCCAAACAGATTACTTCTGGCTTCTTTTTATTTCTATTACTGTAACTAAATATATACAATAATTAATAGCATGCAGATTTAAAAAAAATGAAAGTAACTATTTAATTAAATAGATTTATACATTGCATTATAAAATATTTTTTTTATAAATATGAAAATAAATGACGAAATATGCTACGGAAAATAGAATTAAAAAATGAATTTTAAATAGTGAACTCTACTTACCTTATGGTAATAGCTAATCTTTCTTGTACAGAGATGGGATTCCTGAATGAAGTGGCCTTCATTGTAATTCATGGACCAACAACTGCTAGCAATTCATCAAATTTTTGCGGAGTCATCCGGGAAAAATTAAAAAATGACTCAGTATATCCTGCAGTCGCATTTTGTTTATAAGATTTTGTTGCGCCCCTTGGTCTTGTCGATTTTGGTAAATAGGTCTAACGCACCATTTCCTTTCATAACCGCTCCGTTTTGCTTCCCGTTTCTTTGATAGTAAAAGAAACAAAACTTTTCTGCGTTTTACGTCAGGATCCATATCAAATTCAAAACAAAGAGTACTCGCTTAGCGCAAAAAAATCAGATATTTAGCGTACCAACAGGTTTTTTGGCGCCAAATATTACAGTGACACCTAGTGGCGGAAAATGAAAATAATCTACGGATACGCAGCAGTGGAAACACTTCTACGGATGCTGCAGGCGTGTCTTCAATTGACGCAACGCGTTCTTACGCAGTAGTGGAAACGAGCCTTAAAAGTTAATACTGATTATTGTGTTTTTTGTTATGTTTAAGTTACATTTTCTAAAATACACGATCTATCTTAGATTCACTATCATCAAGGTTCATGGGTTGTTAAGGTTAAAATTCACAATGCAAATGCTAGTTTTGGATAGTAGGTTGAGGCAAAATTGTTAAATTTGTTTTGTTGTGTTCTTCTTCTCTAGAGGCACATCATCATTCAGCCATCTCATAACGGAGAGCAATATCCATAGTGCATTGTACACAATAACTAATATTACACTTACAGGAAGGGAAAGACAACACACATGTAGTTAAAGCTTACTTACAACTCAAATCCACACCTCTGATTTCTGGTTAGCAATCAAACTCTTCTAATTGCCATATTGTCCAAGATGGCTTAGTATCAGTTAATAACATTTTGATTTTGAGATCTATTCTTGTAATAAACCACATATTTTTTATACATACTCCTGTTAATTCGTATTCATTAATAACATTTCAATACTTTATTAAAGATTTCTTCAGTGTTCATTAAGGAAAACTGCTTTAATGAATCAACAGAATGCATGCGAATGTCATACAGTGTATTAACTGTAGAGAACAAAAATTTAAAAACAACGGACACTTAAGAAATCTTTAACAACTTACGAAATGTTATTAATGAATACAAATTAACAAGAGCATGTATAAAAAATGTGCCGTTTATTACAAGAATAGATCTCAAAATCAAAATGTTATTAACTGATACTAAGCCATCTTGGACGATATGGCAATTAGCAGAGTATGCTTGCTAACCAGAAATCAAAGGAGTAGATTTGAATTCTAAGTAAGCTTTGACTACATGTGTGTTGTCTTTCCCTTCCTGTAAGTGTAATATTAGTTATTGTCTAGAATGCACTATGGATATAGCTCTCGGTTATGAGATGGCTGAATGATCAAATAAGTTACACTGCAATATCCAATGAATGCTTAACTAGCAAGTGTTTGACTCTGAGACTGGAAAAGGACTTCCATACTGACAAAGGCAATTCACTCTTAAAATTTTATTTTAAATTTTACATTTTTAGAGTGAAATTAGTAGGTTCAGAACAGTTAAAATATAATTATTATTACTACAGTTCAATTATATTTATTTAGAAGTTTCACAAATAATTTAATTTTAAAAGCACTAGCCATCACATTACAAATATTAATCCATGCATTAGAAGTGAAATACAAGGTGACTGAAAGACAATTCTACATTTAATCAGTTTTTATGTATATATAAAAAAAGAAATGAAAATGTATAAATTATGTAAAAACTCTGTTACTGAAACTAAAGATGTTTAATTCTTTCATGTTAAATAATAAGTCGTAGGCATCAAGGAATGAATCAAGGCTAAATGTAAGTAAAAGCACATGTATATTTACTTTTATCCAAATTCTGAAAAGGCCCTGAGCTACACCTCCTAGTGAGCACGATGGCGTGATGCAGCAGAAGACCGGTTGCTCATGGCTCTGCTCATTTTTGTACCTGCCTTTATTTATTTACTTAACTCCCGCTTATTTCCTACTTATTTTATTCAGTATTCACGATTTATAATTTATAGTAAAATTTCCAATGAAATTTTAAAACTTAAACTTTATGCTTTATTCCAGGAAGACGGGAAGTTTTCGAAATTTTTTTAATTACTCTAAAAGGTACAGAAAATAAGACGAATAAATACAAATCTAACTTTCTCTCTATGCTGACTATTATTACTAAATGATTAATACACACTTATGGGTAATTTTCTCTTCCAATATGTTTGAAAAAACTAATCAAAATTTCTTTTGAATAAACAGATGAAATTTTCCCATTGAAGTGATGTTATGAGATATATGCATGCAGTTTTATATTATTTCATATCCATTTCGTAAATTTCAGAATGAATTTACATTAATTTGCATAATTTATCTCGATTATTATTTAAATGAAATTAAAAGTGATTTTTACTTCTTTTTCCTTTTTTCTCTTTTAACCATTTCCTTTAAAACCAAATATTGTAATCAAAATAGCACTGAAAATTTTTTTGTAAGTTAATAAAACATTGCTCCAGTAAAAAAAAAGAGAGAGAGAGAGAGCATGTTTTTAATAAATAATTCTAATTAATTAATAAACTAAACATAAAGAAATGAAACATATAGTAAGCAATATTTTTCTAGTAATCTAAACAAACTCTTAAATATTTTTAAAATAATTGTTTGTGTTAAATAAAACAAGTACTACAAATTATCAGAAGTTAACAAAGTCATTCCTTAACCTTTATTTAGTGCAAATTGTGCAGAACATTTATAAACATAAATTTGTAGAGCGGTTTAAATGAACTTTCATAGGCAACATAATTAAAATTTAAGACTTTTCACATTGAACTTATAAACTCTAAAGCTTCAGGGCTTCTGACACAAATATTTATGCTGTAAGTGGCTATTTCAATTTGCAGTTTTATACCGAAATTGCATTCTATAAACATTCTACCTTATTTCATTGTTTTAAGTTAGTTATAAAAAATTCATAAAGAACTGTATGTCAGTAGAAAACAAATATCTGCAGTATTTTATACAACATTAAAACAGATATCATAACCTTAGATATTTATAATCTTTGCTTACAATACATAACATTTATATTCATTACTCGTTTTAATCAGTTTACCAAAATATAATTAATGAATTCCTTGCACACAGGAAAAAGAAATACACAATACTACTTGGGGAAAAAATCTCTGCTAGGTGTAAAGTGCACAAGAAATTAAATACACTCATGTCCATAAATTACGGATAATTCGGAGTCACGAGGAAATTGAACTCTAAAATAAATATATCACCTGTAAAATCACTACACATCTTCAAGAATCATATGCAAATTTCAGGAAGTAACCAGATGACACCGATGGCACGTCACAATGATGAGAGTGTAAGAGAGTGATATATAAGGAATACAGGCAAAGAAGTAAAATTGTTCGCAGGCGCTTTATAAGCATTTCAGTGCAATAACCGAATAGTTATGACACAAAGGATGCATTTGGATGATTTTTTACATGGTAGAATTATCGGCCATCTGGAATGTGGGCGTACCTAACTGGAAGTATCAGACGAACTTGGAATTTCCCAGAGTGTCATCTCCAGGCTTTGGCAACGATTCCAAGATGATGGTAATGTGAGTAGACGTTATAGCACAGGTCGCTCCAGAGTTACAATGCCGAATGAGGACCGGTATTTGGCAGTTACTGTCAAAAGAAACAGGCGGAGCGCAGCCTCAGACCTATCTCGTCAGCTCTCTTCAGCCACTGGTACGACAATTTCAAGGCAGACAGTGTGCAGACGCTTAGGGCAGATTGGTCTATATGCTCGTAGACCTGTCAGATGCGTGCCACTTACTGCAATTCACTGTCGTCTGCGGTTAGCCTGGAGTAGAGAGCATGCATTGTGGACAGCGCAACAGTGGGCTTGTGTGATGTTTTCCGACGAGTCCAGGTTTAGCTTGCAGTCTGATTCTCGCCGGACTTTCATATGGAGAGCTCCAGGTACCCGTTACCACCAAGAAAACATCATTGAACGACACCCTTACGGTGGTGCAGGGGTGCTCGCTTGGGGTGGAATTATTCTGGGTTTCAGAACTGACCTGCATGTTCAAATTGGAACCATGACAAGCCAAATCTATCGGGACGTCATTCTGGAACAACATGTACGTTTGTTTCGGGGTGCCATGGACGCACAATTTGTGTTTATGGATGACAACGCCCGTCCTCACCGTGCAAACATCGTAAGCGAATGCCTTCAATCAAAGGATATCACCCGTATGGACTGGCCAGCATTCTCACCGGACTTGAATCCAGTAGAGCACGTGTGGGACATGCTTGGCCGACGAGTTGCAGCCCGTCAACCTCCTCCTACATGTCTACGGGAACTTCGGAGAGCATTGCTTTTTGAGTGGAGTAATATCCCCCAAGATCAGATCGATAATTTGATACTCAGCATGCCCAGGCGTTGTACGGACTGTATTGCATCGTCTGGGAGACATACAATGTATTAAAAATTATACCAACCATGTAATATTGGTTTTTTGTAAATAGGTTTTTTTTTGTAATTTGCTCCAGGGAGAAAAAATTGCTAATTTTTTTAATAATATCAAACATACAGCATCTTTTTTTGCTCTTTACCTTTTGTTTAATAAATAAGCTTTACAAATAAGTCAAATTTGTTTTGCTTCTAACTCTTCCTTTGCCTGATTTTGCATTATCCTTAATTTATGGACATGAGTGTAAATTGAAAACCAAGCAACATAAAATAAAAATTCACACACACACGCAGAAGTTTTTCATGAAATATATGAAAAGAAATTAAAGTTTAAATTGATACCTACTCTCATAATGTATTTTAATCAAATCATTAAAAAGTAACGTTACTGAATGATGTTCCTTTCGACATGTAAAATACTTGATTATGCCCAGTATAGTAAATACCGTTAAAAGATCTACAGTATTTTTATGTACTTATAATGCAGTTATCATGATTATAAATATATTTATAAATTTAATGATATTATTCAACGTTTCGTATATATGGAATGGACTACTATCACACTATCAGAAGAATTTAAAAAAATGCACAATATAAATTTTACAAGGCATTAACAAAATTAAAACTGCAATACAGAAAATAAAAAACTTTGCAAGAAATAACCAGCACTAGATATCCGGAAAATTAAAACTATGGAAGAAGCAAAATATGTGTATAAAATATAGTAAAGCAATAAACTGACATCCACTACAATAACGTGTTTAAATCAATTTATCAAAGACAATGTTATATGCACATTAAGGTAAGCTGGGCAACACGCTGATATTTTGAAAAGTTTGAAGCTTTCATTTTTAGAGTTCTTTCTAGTTGCATCATTTCTTTTACAACAACAATTTTTTAGCAAAACATTCGAGCAAACCCAGTTTTTTAATGTCTTCAGCATAATGCCCTGACAAACATATCTAAATGATCAAAGATTTCTGAAGAACTTAATTGATTTATAGTAATTGAACAAAGTAAGTACGTCTGATTTTGTCCTTTTAAAAATTATTATTCATATTCAGATGGAATTAATTTTTTAACTATAATGTAAGAGTAACTTATAGTCTTTAGAACGTCTGAATTTTTAAACAGTAAGCCTACTCTGTCTAAAGTTGATACAAGTCTGTAGGTATTCTCGCAATCCATTTTTTTATCGATAGTTAATTGGTTTTTGCACGAGTTGCATTTTGATTTTTTGCACACTCTATATGCACAGTAATTTACATCATCTTGCCCTAAATCTTCCTACACATTTTCAGCGTGAAATTTTTTAACACATAGTTTCCCATACAAACTTGAATTAAGGGGCAAAGATCCCTGCAATCTAAGTTTGGATTCTGTTTTAAATAGTTGTACAGAAATGCTGCACTGTGAACTGGAAAGCATTTTGTATTTGCCATAGCGATCTTCCAAACAATCAGTTTGCACTTTTCCAGTTAAAAAATATTTGAATTTTAATTCATTTATGCAGTAATTTGCCATTCCTAATAAGGCGTTGTGGTATGGGTAAGAGCTGCGGGAGTTTCTTTTGTTAAAATACGAGTTTTATTACCTGAATCTTTCCAGATGTCGAACTAGTGAATAAATTTGTTAAAAAATATTACATTTTCATCATGTGCTCATAAAAATATTTCTAAGGTGTATTGCTTTCGAAGGATTTTTCACATTAACTACACACCACCACTTGTAAATTTAGTCAATATATGAAGTTTCTTTATAAAAAATCGAGATTTTATTTCTCACCAAGCTGCAAAAGTCCACGAATTACATTATTGTTAAATATATTTAAAACAAGCTTTCCATTTTGATGCTCTAAATTGGATGGATTTAGAGCTTTTAGTGTCAATCTGCAGCTGAATTTAATCAAACATGAATGCACCAACTGATGCATTTTCTTTAAAATGATGCTGTTTGTATTTGTAAATAATCTTTCTCATCAAATTTTGGATAAAACATGCATTGGCCATTATTGCACTGATTAAGCCAGTTGTTCTGGATACATTTTAGTACATGTACCACATCGATAACAAAAAACATAGGTCAATTATTTCCAGAGGGATGCAGATATACTACGCTTATTTTTGGTGGGTTAGCAAAAAAAGATAATGCTTTTCTATTAACAGAATTATTGTTGTTCACATTTATGACAAAAAAAAAAAAAGATTTTTTTCTAATCCTAAAATTATTTCTTCAAAACATAACGTAATTGCTCTACTGTTATGCTGTTCACTAGCAGTATATCAAAATCTTTGTAGCTTGAAAGAATGCTTCTTATCATAAACACATGAGCACTCATTGCAGCATTCCAACTACATTACAACCTTTATAGTCGAAATACAGTTTTAAGTGTACTTTGTCCATCATCAAATGAAACAATCTTTTCATGATCTTTTAAACTGGAGAATTTTTCATTCACGTGCTTCAGATAATCACATTTAAACTGCTCATTTAATGGACTGGTATTAAAACCAGCAGATCATTTTCTGATGGTTGTAGGATGAGGAAAAATCAAATTCCCTGAAAGCCTTAGCAATTTAAAAGCGTGCGGTGATATTGAATACATTAAAGTTGCAAAAATCAGTGTTTGTGGAGAATAAACTCTTCCTGCAACTTCAAAAGATGTAGCTGCTTCAGAAGAAATAGCAAAGCATTGCCTTCAGATGAGCCTTCCATATTTTCTACTATTTGTTGCACAAAACTTATTATATCATCAGAAGCTTCTTTTGCATTTAAATTTTGTAGGTATTCCAGGATTTTAAATATTTCAAGAATACTTTTGGATTGGAATGGCAATTTATATGCAGCACATGACCTTATTTCAATTTCACTTGGAAATGCTGCCAACTGAAGATGTAAATTTAACAGCACTGAACATGATATACTGGGAGCCGAATGGGTAGCAATATTTGTAAATATTGTGCAGTGTTCAAATTTTAAAACTGTCCAATAAACAGAAATATTGTGTTCATTCAGGCATTTCTGGAATTCAATATAAGGTTGAAAAAAATTCCGCTATCTTCTTTTTCTTTAAATATTTTACTTTCTTCAATGGCTGACAGCAACTGTTCGTTTTCATTACAATAATGCTTTTGACTTGGTGACCCTCAGAATGTTGCACTGTTAAATATGATAAGCACCCTGGAAACATTGATGGTATAGCACTGTTCTTTAGCCTCACACATAAACAAATGGTAATTTCCCCCCGTTTTCTCATCGTAGGCGCATGTTTCTCTTTCAATATCACATTTTCTGAAATGATGTTCGTAAACCTGAAACATAAAAGAAAGAAATTATTATTATATAATTAATTGGATGATGAAGGTATTTTATTAATTTCCTCCTTATGAAATTTTTACTTATTTATTATACCAAAAATTTCTGTCTAAAGCATCAAGAAAATATTATAACTACGGAAAAAAGCAAACTTATCCTGATGTAGATTTTGACTATTCATTTTAAGGTGATCAAACTCATGTTCCTCTTCATTAGGAGCAATTTCCTTTCTTTTTTTTTAAATTTGATATGTTTCTGATTCCTCTTAAAATAGACAGAACTTTATTCAAACTATAAACCAAATTAAGGTTACTCTTTAGCCTAGTTTTAAATTTTTTTACCTTTGCATTTTTTTCTTTTAATTCATTGCAGAAAGCAATGAATAAAATTTTGATGACATGGTTAAAATAAAAATTCCTCAGACTTAGTATTTAAACAAAACTGATTGAAGAAAATAATAAAAAAATACAACAAAACCCCTTCAATTTACGTGGTTTTAGTTCAATGAACTAGAGTAAAAAAAGTTTTTTAAGGTAAAAAAATGGTCTTTTGTGACCAAAAATATGATCGCTAGGTTGAAAACAATGGACAATTTCCAATCAGCCTTTATGGAAATTGATTTTATTTCTGCCCTATCACACCAACTGTTCCTTGAAATTTTGTTAATGATCTGATAGAATTCATATAGGAGCTGAAAGATTTTATTTCTACTCCCACATGTCCAAAAATATTATGACAAAGGAAGCATTTTTTTTAATGTCTGCTTCACTTTATTAAAAACCCTGAAATTAAAAAAAAATTGTCTCATATTTTGTCTATTAGATGCAGAAAAGTAATAACAAAAGATAATCACTGCTCATAGGTAGATAATATATTCTTACCCGGCTTAAAATTATGTTTATTTCACTTAAACTGCAATTCAGAATCTGTTCTACGATTTCAAATGTATGGGGCTGCTAGATATGAAGAAATACAACTTTTGCCATAAAAGTTTATCACTGTTAGCAAGTGCACGGCAGCTAAAAATGCTGAATCCCCCTCAAACGGAAAAATTCAAGAAATTACTATAATTCATAAATTATTAAAAACATCCATTTGGGGATTTTTCTACGTTAATCCATGGTGTAAATATCAAAACTATGCCATGACAAGTTTGATGCTAAACAAGGGTTTATATGAAAAATTCAAAACTACTGTATTGTCCATGCAAATAAATACACGTATGTAAAACATTTAAAAAAAATCACAATAAAAGACAAAAATTACTTTAAAATTTAGCCCAATTTAAGAAACAAAGTTGAATATAGCCATGTAAAAGAAGCATCTGTCTTCTGACAATGAAAGATTAAATCTTTTGATTTAGAAATCCACCATTTTTAGCATTGGTGAAGATGAAGCAAAAGAAAAGATGATCATTAATGAAATCCATTTATTGTTGTATAACAGGTTTTAAACTAAATTTATCATTCATCTGTTGAATTTTAACTTTATTAAGCTGCAATATCAATTAAAAAACCTTACATATTTCAACATGCAAAGACATATACTGAGCTTCTTTCATTTAAACTACAATTCGAAATGAAAGAAAAGGCTTCACACCCCACTAAAGTGTATAATAATAATTTTCGCATCCTGAAATTAAATTTGATTTTCTAGAAAACAAAAATATATTCATGCAATGCTACATACACCTCATCCATACTATATAATAAATATTCTTCTGCAGGTTTTATAATTTGTAGGTCTTTAAAACTCTCATTAGTACACAGCAGTTACCAATTAAAAATAATCAATTAGAAAAGGAAACAGACAATTTACATCTGTACTAAACATAGTTGCAGCTTATACAAAATTTAATGATAAATTTCAAAAATCTGATTACAATACATTATTTTTTTATAAATTTAATACGGTGATTTACTTGCAAAAAAAAAGTCTTAATCAGATACAGAGATATAGGTATTTACTTTTCTGAAAACAAATCCGACTTAATTCTTGCAAAACCTTTTACAATTTACAACGCTGCTGTTTATACATATTTAATTAGATTACATTTACATTTCTGCATATTAGTAATTCATTTTGTTATCAAACATTTAGAACAAGGAAGAGAAAACAGAGGCATATAGATTATGTGTCATCAGCATCATACCAAAAATCAAGAATCTTCAAAAATGTTTGGTTCAAGGGAAACGTGTATAAAGATTAAAATCATTGAATATCGAAAACAGAACAAGTTATCATTCCTAGATAAAAAGTCTGTTCTATTCCTGTCACAGAATATATGTCTTTCCCTCCGGATATAATGCAAAGCATCGAAAATTATAAGAAACGCATTTAAGTGAAAATATAGTACAGATTAGTGACTTTGGCATGATGCTGGTGACGTACATAGAACATTTGAAAACTTAAAAATAAAAATTCTCAGAATTAAAAATTTGAACTTACCCTTGAAGATATACTAGGCTCGAAGTCCTTCCGAGTAATTGCTGTAATCCATTTCTTTCGAAACTCGTCTGCTGCAGGAAATCGAAAAACTGTAAACAGATAAACCTGCACTGTCATAATTACTGTTGCAAAGAGGCACGCAGCAACTGGGGCTTTTTCTTTAGCCCTGCACAGCAACGAGATTGCATTTTGACAATCAGCTATATTAAAAGGTGATCACCAATTTGATAAGCACTTCTTCACAACAAAACTGAATAGCATAATCAGCAGAAAACTCTCATACTCATGTAAAACTTCTTTAACAGGTTTTAAAGACTGATGGTTATATGCTAAGAAGAGAATGTGTACCTCACTTTACGTGAAAAGCAATGAATCTGTTATAAAACTAGCCACTTTGGGAAACACAAAGCTTGCACCCACAGAGTAATACGATCCAACCCAAAAAGTGCATGGTTTATGAGGTGAGGTGAATTTCCCTTTTGGTCAAGAAGTCTTAAATGGAGCAATTTTAACTAATCCTGCAGGCTAAGAAATCTGTTTGAATACTATTACACTTCAGTGTGGTAATGAAAATAATTTTTGTCAGTTTCATTTAATATCATCCACAGCAGATGCATTTTTGAGAGGTACTGAATTTTATTACAGTTTCTCTTTCTTACAGAATAAAAAAGTGCATGCAAAAAATTCTTACACAGCATTTTATCATTAATACTCTAACATGTTTTACTTCATCAAAAGCAGTAGTACGGCTTACACATTGCCAAGAGAATAGTCTCTGAATATAGATAATTTGATCAAAAATTTTATTTCAAGAATTTCTTTTGTTGTTGTTGTTCACTTCAGTCTGATAAAGAAATGTCAATTTGTTAGCATTATATTCATAAAATATTTTCTAAAGTTATTAGTTCTTGAGGATAGGTTTCTGAAATTTTAATTCAAAATTATGATCTAATCAAAGGCAGAATATGAATTTACAGAGAGAGTAGTAAAAATGCACTAATTATAGCTTCATTGCTGGAGTATTATTGGTTTGAACTTCTGGGAGACACTTTACCCCACTTCACAGTCATCACGTTGTTCTTCTGATCGTGACGTCACTGACCATTTCCCCTCTTGTACTCAGACTCTTATCTTTCAAGATGGTGTTGCCCTGAGTTGGCAGAATTATAAAACTGACCTTGGTTGCTACATTTCCACCATTCTGAGTTTTTAATTCTGTTCTTACTGGCTTATAAAAAGTGACTAGGCGCACACTTCATGTAACTAAAAAGACTAGTAAACAAACTGAACCTCAATGACTAATAAGCTTGTGAACAAAATAAACCTTCACTGGTAAAAAACTTAAACTTTTATTACGTAATCAGCTGATTGGTAAAAATGATGAGATCTTTGAAATTAAGTGGTACTGATAATTTTATAATGAATTTTAAAGGCAACTACAAAGTAACTAAGTGGGAAACACTTTCATGTAGCATAAATGCCAAAAAATCTTAAAAATTGCGAGATTTTTGTGAAAAAACTCGGAGGTTATCTTGCTGAGTAGCAACACAACTTCAAATTAACTCTAGACTGAGTTTAATTCACCTTCTAGTGCATGATTCAGGTTACTGAACAATCTGTAATAGAATTTTGATGTAAAATATATTAGCATTTAATTAGATATTCTAAATTTTATGGTCTTTAGCTAACTTCATTTATAAATTTTCATACAATTTTACACTGCGGAAATCCCGGACAGTAAAACTTTATTTTTTAAAGTACTTTCAAATATGATGAAAATAAAATTAATAATTAAGAAACATAGTATTTATGAGGACAAAATTGATAACGTACCATAGATTGAAGTAAATAACATCAATAAAGATGTAATAAAAAATTACAAGTCAGGCAAAATAAAATTTAAAAAAAAATTACTTTGAAAATCATTTGAGGTAGAAAGTAAAAGAAAGGTCTTCTTGGATATTTACAGCTCAACTAAGACCAGCAGAAAGACATTTTGAGAGGAGATTGTATCTACAGAGGGAGGGAAAAAACCAAGACCTGCAATACGGCACTCTGAATGTTTACTGATGAAAAATGATAACAGCAAAAGAATTAGAGATCAGACTAGGTATTATTGTCTGGACTGTACACCTTGATCACACTAAACAAGGTCTTTGGGAAAAAAAAAGGTTTAAGTAAATGTAATTGTAGAAATTGCAGATGAACATAACTGTGAAGTATTTACATTTTTCACATATACAACCATAAACTTAACTTTCTTATTAGGCACTCATGTAGGAAGAAAAGACAATTTCCTGGGAAAATATTATTTTACTTGCAGTAATACTAAAGTATGAATTATACCCTAGCAAGAAAAGACGATGTAAAAGGAAAACAGAAAGAAATATTGAATTAAATTTGAGAAAATCTGAATCTTTAATGATTAGTTTGCAAATAAAATATGATGAGAAGCACACAAATTCATTGTTCCAAAAAAAAAGTGTTTGGAGCTGTACATGTCATTTCATTGTGTTTATATTTTTAAGTAATAAACATGCAGCTATTGAATGGTTGTTTTTGAGAGATGAAATCATTAAAATATTCATAGAAAGTCATATTATTAATACCAATTAAGAGTTATTGCTTATACTCAAGTTTATAAGGAGAACAATGTCCTTGGGATTTTCAGGTTTCCCCCCCCCATTCCTGGCAACAATAAATTAAATTTATATCTTCTAAACTTTTAAAATAAATTTATTTACTTGACTTTAAATAAAAAAGTATGAATTCGTTTGGATTTTCTTCCAACAATATAAAGAACAATGACTTTATGCCAATATAACAGGACATTTGACACTGGAATTTTCTGCAAATAATAATGTTTGAATAATTTCAGAGGTAATAGTGACTTCATTTCAAAAATCCTAGAAACCACCTTTGAGTAGAAACCTGACAAAATTTCAAATAATTCAGAATATTAATGCAACAAAAATTTTCAAAAATTTCCTTACTGAAGCAAAAAGTATGTCAATTTATGTTCCACTTCATCCTTTCATAAAGTTACTTACCTTTTTGGTTTCTCAACACCTTTTAAAAATAATTACTATGTTTAGTTTTCAATTTTTGGGCGGGGAGAGGTTAAGGTTCAGAATTGCTGCATTTTCTTTGATAAGAATTGAAAGTCCAGTACAATCAGCAGGCCATTTTGATATACACAATGACTTTTCCCTTAACTCTTCAAATATTAGATTAGAACCTGCAGTATGCATACTGACAGTAGTTGAAGATGAGAAATTGCTAGTTAAAAGACAGCAATTCATGGAATGTAAAGAATTATGGTCAGTATCGTGGCCTTCGAGAAACAAGGCCTTACAGCTTAGTGACGTTGAGCGTGTGACGTCATTCCAGAGAGTGCATCCCTTCTTTGGGGTGAGGGCAACGCTGGGTCAAAGGTTAATTGTCAGTCGCCATTGCTTCGAAAGAAGAGGTTGAACTGAAATTCTTAACCTAAAATTTTGAGATATACCGGGATTTTTCTGCAACTGGATATACTAAATTTGAGGTTTTTGGCAATTTGTGAGTATTTCCAGAAACAATATAATGCTTACATGTGCTCAGTGCCACGATGTAACGGCAATTACAAATCTGGACCCAAAGTGAACATTTTCGCTTTTTCTAATCATGCCGATCTGAAAGAAAAGTGGATCCGTGCAATAAAGCGAAAGGACTTCATTCCAACTAAAAACAGCAGGGTGAGCTTTCATTCTTATGATTTCATTTATACTTAAAGCAAAATTATATATTCGATATGTTTAATATGTCTGTTTTTAAAGCCAAAATGATTTCCAATGAAAAACTAGTATAAAATATAAAAGTATACAATAACTAGTGTAAAATGTAAAAGTAAACAATAAATCATTGCTAATGTAAATAAGTAGTACAATAAGCTCTTGTTTCCTGTAATTTGTCTTAAAGTGAATTCTATAATTTTGTTAATAAATACATGTTGCTTCATAAATTACATGTGAATATTTTGATGGTTAATTAAGTGCATAATACTATAGGATTATTTAATGTATAATAAATTTTACTCCATATACCGCAGAAATGTTTGTGCATTATGATTATATATTAATCATATAATATTAAATATTCAGTACAAAATTCAGTGCTCAACTATAAAGCAATAATCGGAAAAATATACAAGATCTGGAATTTAAAATAGCATTTGTAATATATAATTTATCTCAGCTTTTATTTTTAATTCACTTGTCATCATAAGTTGTAGAGATTTGAAAGTAGTAATGTTTCTCATTTAAAAATTCAAATTCGTGTACTTATAATATTTTAAGGGAACAACACATTACCCTTTCAACTCTTTTTTGTCACATTTTCAAATTTATTCTGAAAATTGTAATTAATATTATATTTAAAAAAAATTATAAACAAAACGTGAAAAAAAATATTGTTAAACCAGTTGCTTATAAAACATAGAACTATTTTTTAAAAATTTCATCTTTAAAAATTTGCTGTTACGTTTTTCATATTAATATTTTTGCTTTAAATATAATTTTTTGTGTGTTCCTTGAAAAATCAACGGAAAGTAGCATTTAATGTAACGTCAGAATATCTAATGAAGGAGCAGTTTTTACAAAAACAAGATTGTTGTGAAAATGGGCATATGTTTGAAAAAGCTCTAAAAATGATAATTTGGTCATCAACAAATGCAATGCTCAATAACTATTGTAAGAAAAGAAATGATTTATTGCAACAACAGTCCGTTAGAAAAAAGATGACAAAAAAAATTCAAGATAACGAGCCACTAACAAAAAAAAGAAAACTTCACACATTAGCAAAATGAATAAATTTTTGAAGAGCTATGAAGTACATGGTGTTTCAAATAGTTGTAACAGAATAAATAATTAAAAAGATGAAATATACTGGGGGGGATGAAGTGCTTGTGCAAGGGACGTCCGGTATCCTATACTGTCATTGCACTTTTCCTGATATGATATAGGCTCTACCACGTGCACTGCGGTAACGAGATGTGGGAACCTCGGCTAACTACCTCGCAAATTAAAATTTTAAAGTATAATTCTGTAGTATATCCCTTTCAAAAAGTTATAGCCAAACTCGCACACAGTTACAGGAACAACTTTCAATCTAGAGAGCTCGGAAGTTAATTATTATTTTCATAAATTTAAACGTGGACGTATCAAGATTTTGCTAGAGTAATTCAGATAATAGTAAGAATTTATATCTTAATCAAAAAAATGATCTAATAAAGACAGCCGACAAAACTAAAGCAAAATGATTTTCTGTGAAAGTTTAAAAATAGATCTTTGGTTTTTATTCTATAAGAATATGGC
>KK120809.1:31629-75425 GCA_000611955.2 Stegodyphus mimosarum
AATAAATAAAGACAAAATATGCCTTTTTTAGTATTTAGTTTATTATAAAAGACATTTTTTACAATAGATTTTGTTTTAAAAAAATAAATGTAATAACCAAAAATACTTGTTCTTTTACCTTTTCGCCATACTGAACAAAATTATGTACTATTTAGAAAAACTTGGTAAAGAAAAATTGGGTTCTTGAAAAATACTCTTTTTATTCATAGTTTTCATGTTTATCTACAAATGAAAAATAATGTTCAGTATTTTCAGTGCGAAAGCTTGACATTTTTGCGTTATGAAGTGTTATCTAAACTACAGAAAGTAAAATGGGATGAAATAAATAATTATTGATCACCCAGGTAAAATTTTTAATCAAGCTTTAAGAAAAATAAGCCCAGATATCTGATGTCTTAAAGCATGATATTTAATAAATGTTAAGATAGCATCACTTATTTAATAATTTCCTATTTACTTTACATCGGAATAACATAAAATTAGCTTGTACTGATCAATAAGCGCACTGTGGGTTCACTTGCTTTCAGTAGAGGAGAAAGGTTTCTTCGCGCTCAGTATGGTGATGTCACGAGAGAGCTGTACGGCCTTGTTTCTCGAAGGCCACGTCAGTATTCAGTAAATTATCCCTAAAATCTAGGACCCTGAGAGTGACTTCTTTATCCAAAAATTTCACATGTATTTTTGTTTATTGAGAATAAGTATTTCACAGCATCTAAGCTCTTGATGTTCAAGGATGTTCTGCATTCTGTCATAATATCACCCATATAATTAAATGTCTTTTCAGCAGTTCCACGGAAGCAGATTAAAAGAAGTTTAAACAGTTCTGTCACTACTAGGTATTACTGCTTTCATTCATTTTAGCTGGAATATTACAGCACAAAAGTTTACATCAGATGCTTTTGTTTGTTTGTTACTGTTTGATATTTTCTGACTCCTTGATCTTAACAGATGTGCTTTCATCCTCTGAAACGACACTTGGCAAATAATCTGCTAATTTCATCACAGCAATGAAAGTAGTTGTTTCACAACACAGAACGGATTCATGCCATTAAATATGGTGATGAGAGAGTTCTCTAGGGGTAACTTATCTTTTCCAGTCACTGTCAAATACACCATACAGTAGGCTCTTCGATTCGCCCTCATTTAATCCCCAATGTAACAATACACAAGCTGGCATTCCCATGTTCCTCGTTTAGTATTTTATATTTACAACAGTGTCATACTGTTTCTAGAAAAAGTATCAAATTTTCTTAACAGTACTGTGTGCAAAAATGTAAGCTCTTTTTTACTATATTTTATATTAAAACTGTGTATTTGTATACTGCTTTTATATTTCAGAAACCATTCAAATGAGTAATAAGCAAAAAAAATTGAAGATTCATCATTTTCATGAAGAATGGTAACTTTATTACCTTTTCCAAATGATAAATGTTGTTGCTTAATATGCAATGCCTCAGCAGATCTTACTCCAAACGGTAATCTAGAAGTTATGCTTCAACTTCACATGAAATATCAGATTATCCACAAAATAGGAAACTCAGACAAAAATAAAACTAGGGATCTTAAGCAAGAGTTCTACAAAATGTTTTTAAAAACGCCATGTTGAAATCATGCACAGTGAGATTTACACCCTTCAAAGTATGTTATAGTTTAGCAAAAATATTTGAACCATTCCCTAATAAAGAATTTATAAAAGCAATGTTCTTGGAAATTTCCGATTCACTTTTCAATTATTTTAAGAAAAAGATCAAAATTATTTCTGTAATTAAATATCTACATTTGTGTCAAAATACTGTTACATGACGAATTAAGAAAATGAGGTGAGATAAGATTTATATAAAAACATAAAAATTTTTTTTTCGTTTTACCTTCAGTTTTACAAATGTGACACAGGCTAATAGTTTATTTTCATTCAAATGGTTTTTAAAGATTATTTGTTTAAAGAATTTTTGGACATGATTTCTTTGAAAGAAAGGACAACATGTCTACATATAATCAACTATTATTCAATTAATAAAAACATCCTCACTAATTTGAAACTATGACATTTAAATTAGTTTAAAAACTAACAGATGTAGAAACAATGATAGATGCATAAATGAAGTTATATCTCTAAGCAAAATGATAAAGAACCCCAGGCTACCCATGCATAATGCACCATAAAGTGTTAGCCAGCAAAAAATTAAATACAAAAGAAATAATGGACAGAACATTTTAAATTGTTGATTCCATTTGAGAAAGTTTTCTTAAACAGAGTTTTTTTCCATTTGCAGTTTGATGAAGAACAGCCAGAACTATTATTACATGCTGATACTAGATGGAAAGTAGAAGTAAATTTCTGCATTGATTTCATGATGTACTGACAGACAAAAATTTTGCACAACAGCAAGATCAAGAATGTAGAAATTTAAATTATGAAATATGGCTCAGTGATGTTGCTTAGAGTAGCATGGACAAAACAAGACAATGATTGGAACTATACACAGCAGCAACACTAAAACAATATTTACAATGTTAATAGATCTTTGATAAAACAACTTTGGTAAAAATATATTTATGGGTGCCCCTTGGCGATAATTGGTGATTTTTAGTGGTACATGGACATAGAGTTTGAGCAATTCTTTGACTTGTTATTTTGGCTTTGTGTAGTGGCGATTTTTGGGCGCCACTACACAAAGGCAAATTAACACGTCAAAGAATTTCACTAACTCGACATCCATGTACACATCGACCTATTTTGACTTCAAAAAACATCAGAGAATTGAACAAACTTGGCAATGCGCATTCCTTTGACTTTGTCCACCTACACATCGCTCTATTTTCACTTAAAAAGTCCAGAGCCAAACAAAAAATATATAACCTCAATAAGCATTTTAAATCAAACAATGAAATAACATAAAAAAGGAAATTCATCTTACCACTATAAAACGGAAAAAATCACCTTATTTAGAAGTTTCCGTGTCTTCAGTCAAACAAAAGTCCTTAACAGCATCCAAAAACTTCCTAAATTAACTGAACTAGAATCTGTATACTGGCGTTGCCACATAAATTCACAAAAAAATAAGTGTAAAAACAATATGAAAACTCATCTTGGAAACCAATAGCATTTTTTTCTAGAAAATTAAACGATATTTAGCAAAAATATATCACCTATGATAGAGAACTGTTAAGCATATATCTTTCAGTTAGACACTTCAAGGATTATTTAGAAGGAAGAGTATTTACAATTTATATACATCACAAAAGCTTAAAAGCAAAATCCATTAAAAGGAAACTTTCTAAAAAAAAATTTTTTATGTTTTGAGGAAGACCACATACAGTATACATGGTTTTGCTCATCCAGGATTAAACCCTGGCTGAGAATGGTATTTTGGCACATATCAGCACTCAGTCTGCAGATTTCAAAGAATGAGTAAACAATGATAGTTAATATTTACAAGTTCTTTTATTTTGGAGTATCTCATTTGTTTCAAGATTATTGACAAATTCAGATGATTTGATTCTTCTTTTATGAAAAGGTTAGGCATACCTAAAACATTAATCCAGCTAAAACACTTGCACTGATGTCTTTTGCTGATCTTAGATAAATTATACTTGGAAGATTTCATAAAATAATTCACTCTGGTTACTGAAAGAAGAGACATTTGTTTTAAAAGACATACAAGGAAAACACACTAATAAATAAATATTTTTATATGGCTTTTGAAACAATTTATTGTCTGAAAAACATTTAATTTACTGAAAATGTAGTAGTCATGATGCTGTTTCAACACAACAGTTGCATATTTTGATAAGTATATGAATGGCATTTTCCATTCAAAAGTGCAAATGGTCAGTTATATATACTGTGCCTCGTACATATTTAAGATATAAAACTGAATTTGCAGAACAAAAGTTAAAATGTGGTATGCTCAGATTAGAAAAGTATAACAATCATACCTCAGGTGCATCATATTTCATCCGGATTCAAATTGCCAGTTATATGTGCAATATATGCCAAAAAGCAAGCCAATCCTTCATACGTGTGGGAACTAAAAGAATATAAATACAAAACTATTTATTCATACATGATTAGAAGAAAAATATAAAAGCATTTAATTTCCTAAGTACTAATGTCATTGCATTTAAATTTGTTCATTTGGTTAACACATGTAAAAAAAGTGTCTTAAAGCTTATGGGTATCACATTCAAAAGTCAGGGTTTCAGCAAGAAGGCTTACCATTTTGATAATTAAATTTGCTGACGGAAATAAAACACCTCATTCAAATTTACATTTTTACCCTCAATACAGATACATATATATATGAATACATACTGTTGCAAAATACCCAGCTGGAGTACAATACCTTTGCGGGGGAAGAACTGTCAGAAATTGGCAGTGAAAGGCAGTGTTGTAAGATTTGGCATGAAATCTCTCATTTGGTGGCAAAATTGGCGATATGCCATAGACAGAGCAAGAACATTCTAGAATGCATTCTTAGTGGTTTCCCCGAGAATATTCTTTAAGGTAGGTTAAAGCTATATATACCCTGCCTGTATGTGCAGTAGGAGTACCTTGAGTTCAGTAGTAGTATAGTAGTGACTTGAGTTCAGGGATTAGCTTGAGAGCGACTGACCCAGTTGGGATCTGCACTTTAGAGCTTTGCTGTGAAGCTGTTACAGTCTACTAGCCTGAAGGCCGAGTTGCTAATTGTTTCAGCATGCTTAGTCATAGTTTTTCAATGACTGTAACGTATTTTTGGAACTGCCCTGTGTAATACTGCTTACTGGCGAATAAATTGTGTTTTGATCCTTCATAGAGTGTTACCTCAATTCCTCCAAATCCACGAACCCACAAAATGTAAGAATTGGTGTCAGGAGGGGCATTTGCGAGTGAATGACAATGACCTGCCCACAGGAGAATGCAATGGTGGAGGAAATGAATTCTTTGATGGACTTGTTAGCAGCTGTAAAAGCTGGACAACAACAGATAAAAGCTGGACAGGTAGAAATGAAGGTTGGGATCAAGGGAAGACAAGAAAAGTGAGTGAGCAAAATAAAATCATGTCAGAAAGAAATAAAAGCTGGACAAGAAAAGCTGCAATAACAACTCCAATAGATGGAAGTGGAGCAAAAGGAGATTAGAAGCAGCATTGTGGAGTTTAAGAGAGAAAACTTGAACCAAAATAGAAGATAGGGAAATAACAGAAGTGGCACCTGAAGAATCAAAGGATGAAGAAAGTAGCTGGTGAGATGTCTAAGAAAGATAAAAAAATGAGCGATGAAACATCTAATAAGATTACAGAAAAAGAACAAAAAAGATGAAGAAATGAAAGACTGATTCTCAAGTACCTGAAGTGGAAATGGAAGAAAGTGATGACACTGTTTCTAAAGATGAAGGAAAAAAGCAGTGGCTAGAAAAGCATCTGAAAAAGGTGAAGAAATAATTCACAGAAATAAAGTTCCTGATTCTAAAGAAAAGACAGAAGAAAGTGAAAATGCGACTGCTAGGTTAGTAGAAACTCATAGTGAAGTTATGAAGTCGAAGTTAGTAAGTACTGAACCATCTGAAAATTCATGTGATGCACAGATGGGAGACATTGATGTACTGCTTAAGCAGAATGTCCCAGTATTGCAAGAAAATACACCCACTTCACAAACTTAGTGTATGTCTCATCATACAAGTTGTACAGACACAAACTTGATTCTAAACCAGGATACTTCTGTTTGTAAAGAATCGGATTCTATTCTATGGAAAAATCGGAACTGGTTTTCAGGAAATAGAGGAAAATAAGCACATACCAAATGCTAAAAATACCGAGGTGAATTGTACACATGATGGGAATACATTATACAGTGGTGAGCGAACTGTTTCAGACTTTCCCGTGGATGAAAAATCTGAAAGGACAGAATCTTTAGACTGTGATAAGCAAAACAGAACTACATCTGAGAATTGCAGTGGAAAAGTAATTAACCAGGGTACAACTTGATAAAAAATCTGAAACTGAAATTTATTCTAAACACTAATTTATACAATTTAAAATTGTTATGTGGTTAATTTGTGTATATAACTTGCATGTAGTTACTAGTAAATAGTGTCAAAATTTGTTTCTGATATTTTTGTTTACTTTGTTTTGTTAGTACTGAATTTGGCGTCTGACCAAGGATTGTACTGCCCGAGGCATGCAGTCCTTGGGAGGAGGTAGTGTTGCAAAATGCCCAGCAGTGGTAAGATAGCTTCCATGCTTCCAGAACATGGCAGAGAAAGGGAAGGCTGCCAGATTTGGATCGAAATCGCCCATCTGGCGACAAAATAGGCGATATGCCATAGACAGCGGTTTTCCCAAGAAGATTCTTCAAGGTAGGTTAAAGCTATATATACCTTTCGTGTACATAGAAGAGGAGTATCTTGAGTTCAATAGTAGTGCAGTGCTGTAGTGACTTGAGTTCAGAGATCAGCTTGACAGCGATCAACCGAGTCAGGAGCTGTACTTGGTGCTTTGCCATGAAGCTGTCTTCACCATAATTGCCTGATAGCTGTGTTGCTGATTATTTCAGTATGCTTGTCATAGTTTTTTTTTATGACTGTAACGCCTCTTTGGAACAGTCCCATGTAAAAGTGCTTACTGTCAAATAGTGTTTTGATTTTTCATCAAATGCTACCAGCAATTACTAAAAATCCATGAACCCATAGAATGCAACAATATATATATATATATATTAGAGTAAAAGTACAATTGTAATATCATATATATATATTGTAGCGAAAATTGCTCCTTTTGACTGAGCTCCTCATACCTTAGTGGAGAAGACGCAGGACTCGAGAGACGAGGGTCCCGAGTTCGAAACTTATCAAAGGCAAGATGCCTCATAATCGATTTTTATATAAATTTCCTTTTTATTAATCTGTTTTCTTTATGTTCCAGAACATTCCGAGTCTGGATTGTTCCAGCATGCTAATCAGCTGTAGTGTCTGGAATATTCCAGCATGTTAATCAGCTGTAGTATATAATTAGTTCTTCATTCAGTTCGAATTAATAAAGTCTTGAGTTTAGACTTGAGTACTTGCCTGTTCATTTGTATGATCCCTTCATCTACGCGACAGTTTGGTAGAGGCACCGGATACCATTCAGTTACTATGGCAGAGTTACGCCAAAGCCTTCGTATTCGAGGACTTCCTCCTGAGTTTGGGCTCTTACAGGATTCGCGTATAAGACTGAGAAAGATGGTTGATGAGAAGGCAACCGAGCAGAATCCTCCAACAGGAGCTAGTTCCACTTCGAGTAACATCACACTGATACCGATCCTGACGTACCAACTACCCAGAAGCCCGTGTATATTCACCGGGGACAGTCAAGAAGATACTAATAGATGGCTCAAGGACTTTGATCGAATCGCCAATTATAACCAGTGGGATGACCAAATGTGCTTGGCGAACAGCATTTTTTATCTTGCCGGAACAGCTCAACAGTGGTTCGATATTAATGAGGACATTTGCTAGTTGGACTGTTTTCAGGAATGCTCTTAAGAACATATTTTCCTGTGCAGCTGACGTAAAGCGTCAAACTGAGCAATTACTACTCACACGTGTGCAGCAAATTGATGAGACATCTGAAGCTTACATTCAAGATGTTCTTTCTCTCCGCTGAAAAGCAAACTCGTCCACGTCTGAAGACGAGAAAGTGGCCCATCTGATGAAAGGTATTGCTGAGGACTTGTACCAGGTCCTGTCGTCTCAGGACTATGACAGCGTCAATGAAGACTTATCGGCCGACCACGATTTCAAAGGCTACCTAATGTCTCCGCAGTGTTGGCCGATGCGGACGCCGGTGAACTGAGGTCTCTAGTGCGCGCCATTGTCAGGGAAGAGCTTCAGAAAGTCCTGCCAGAAGTTCAGGGCTACACGGAAATAGAACCTGCGGCATCGAATGACATAGCATCTGTAGTCCGGGAAGAGGTTATGGAGGCGCTGGCACCACTTACAATAGCAGGGAGAAGCAAAAACACTATCCAATGTTCACTTCCAGTTAGGCCGCAGCCAAGACGTGAAACTAGCCAGAGAACTACTCCACAACGTAGGACAGATCTGTGGAGGACTGACGATAATGTGCCTCTGTGTTTTCACAGCGGACGCCCAGGACACGTTCTGAGGTACTGTAGGGAGAGATATCAGATATTTGAAAATGCAAGAGCCGCAAAGTCATTCAATGCTCGACTGATTCTACATACAGCTTTGACGACGAATATGCACAACCTACTTCTTCCCGAATAAGGAGCAGTTCACCTTATCCACAACGCTCTCTCAACCACCGAAAATCGCAGTCGGCAGTACACCACTCCAGCCGTTCCCCACGCCGAACCGATGAGGAAAACTAGCTCAAGTGACCTGTACAGGAGGTGAGGCCGCAGATGAAGAAAATCCTCCGACGTACACCACAGCCATGTTGAAAAAGAAACCACTTTTATCACCGTGAACGGACAGTGTGTAAAAGCTCTTGTTAATTCGGGAGCCGATTATTCCCTCATATCTGAGGAGTTACGTCGACAGCTGAATGCTCCTATGTTTACTGAAAATGGACCTATATTGAAAACTGCCTGTGATAAACCTGTAGCCGCCTCGGGACGCTGTGTATTAAAAGTTGATTTGAATGGGACTAAGAGGCCGTTTGAATTCCTTGTGTTTCCTGAATGTACTCATCAAATAATACTTAAATGGAACTTTTTTCGTGCCACCGATGCCGTTATCGATTGTGGAAATCAAGAACTTCAGGTTGCAGAAATCCTTCCAGACAATGAATATTTAAATAAGTTGGAGTCTTCCTTGTTTGCTGCAACCAATTATTTAATTGAAGCAAACACCACAAGGCGAATATATGCCCTGAGTTCAGAACTACGGGAAGCAGATGAGCTATGATTGTTGGAAATAGATTTCTGATGTGCGAAAATGTACTATCAATACCAGCTTCAATTGTCACAATAGAGGATGGTTGTGGTAAATTATGGGTAACTAACTGTTCTGAACGAACCCAACTAATACCGAAAGGGATGAATGCAGGCTGTTTAACGATCATAAAAAACGACGCTATTTGCTCCCTAAGTGGTCAGATTCCAGAAGGTTCCAAGGGACATAGGTTCAGGAATAGGTTATCTCAAGAAAACTTAAATTTTCGATACTGATCTGACCAATGCTGAGAAAGACGACCTACTGAGTCTACTGGATGAATTTAGCGACGTTTTTGACTTTAACAGTATTGCGAGAAAATCCCGATGCAATTTGGTGAAGCAGAAGATTGATACAGGTGACAGTGCACCAATCAAACAAAGCGCCATACCGTGTGTCAGCCACTGAGACGAGTGTGATTGCAGACGAAGTGCAACAAATGCTAAAAGAAGATGCGATACAACCGTCAGACAGTCTATGGTCATCTCCAGTCGTGCTTGTGAAGAAGAAAATGGTGAATGGCGTTTTTGTGTCGATTACAGAAAATTGAACAAGGTAACCAAGAAGGACGTTTATCCGTTGCCTCGCATAGATGATGCTCTGGACTGCCTGGCTGGTGCATAAATTTTTTCTATGATGGATATGAAGTCAGGCTACTGGCAAATAGAGGTTGATGACAAAGACAGAGAAAAGACAGCTTTTGTGACTCCAGATGGTCTCTATGAATTTAAAGTCATGCTGTTCGGTTTATGCAATGCCCCAGCCGCAATCGAATGGATGATGGACACGGTACTGTAGAGGCCTCAAATGGAATATTTGCCTTTGCTACCTCGATGACATAATCCTGTAAGCACCTAAGTTCAAACAACACCAAAAGCATTTGAGGGAAATACTGAAATGCATCCAAAGAGCAGGACTGACGCTAAATTCCAAGAAGTGTTCATTCGGCAAAAAGTAGCTGACTATACTGGGACACTTAGTCAATCAACATGGGATATATCCCGATCCACAAAAGGTAGAGGCTGTAGCAAAGTTCCCTGTTCCGCAGAATATCGTCGAAGTCTGAAGTTTTCTGGGCTTGTGCTACTACTACCGACGATTTATTAAAAATTTCGTGGCTATTGCAAAGCCCCTGCATGACTTGTTGAAGAAAGATGCAAAATTTTCTTGGAACGAGTTACAGGTTCAATCTTTCGCAACGCTCAAAAGGTTGCTGACCAGTGGCACTGTTTTGGGACATTTTATTCCAGACGCAGAAACGAGAATACATTCTGACGCTAGCGGCTATAGCATCGGTGCAGTACTGGTTTAGATTCAGGATGGCAAAGAAAGGCCAATAGCCTATGCATCCAGGTCCCTTATAGCAGCTGAAAGGAACTATTCCATGACCGAAAAAGAATGCCTTGCCGTCATCTGGGCAATCAGTAAATTCAAGCCATATCTCTACGGAAAACCCTTCATGGTAGTCACGAATCACCATTCTTTATGTTGGCTGGCCAATGTTAAGGATCCATCTGGAAGACTTCCATGGTGGGCTCTCAGGTTGCAGGAATACGACATTAATATTGTCTACAAGAGCAGTCGCAAACACTCCGATGCAGACTCACTATCAAGGGAGCCCCTTATAGAACCAATAATTGAAAACTATGAAGACATCCCTTTCTTCGCAGCCATTGTAGATTACGGAAAAGAGCAGCAGAAGGACAAACAATTAAAATCCATTATTACAATTCTCAAGAGAGGTGACGCATATCAAAATTATCAAATAAGAAATGGTATACTGTACAAAAGAAGCTATGATCCTATGGGACACCAATGGCTCTTGGTAGTACCAAAGCAACTTCGTAGTGAGGTTTTAAGAAGTCTTCATGATGCTCCAACCGCTGGGCATCTTGGATTTGCCAAAACGTACAATCGAATATGCAGGAAGTACTATTGGCCAGGGCTATATGGGAGCACACAGCAGTATGTATCACACTGCCGAGAATGCCAAAGACGGAAATCGCCGTCACAACTTCCACCAGGACAGCTTCATCTGATAAAACCCCGACTCACTGCTTACCAAAATTGGGATAGATCTACTCGGACACTTTCCTATTACTCGAAATGGGAACCAGTGGATTATAGTTTGCACCGATTACCTTACCAGATTTACAGTCAAAAAGGCAATACCAATAGCTGAGGGCACTGAAATTGCCAAGTTTATAGCTGAAGAAATTGTACTGATGCATGGTCTCCCCAAAGAGATGATAAGTGACCTAGAACGCAACTTTTTATCTACCACTGTTAAAGAAGTCATTCAACTATGCAAGACGTCTCATCTTCTGACGACTGCATACCACCCTCAGACCAACGGCTTAACTGAAAGATTCAATAAGACACTGGCAGGCATGCTGTCCATGTACGTAGACGTTGAACAGAAAAATTGGGTACTGTTCTGTCATTTGTAACCTATGTCTATAATTCAGCGAAATAGGACACAACGGGATTCAGCCCATTCTTTCTTATTTATGGTAGAGATATCCAAACTCCCCTCGACGTAATTTTTCCATACAGTATCGAACACTCGGCCGATAGTTATGCGTAACATTTGATCACTAGAGCTGAAGAATGTAGACAGCTTGTAAAAGACAATATTCTTAAAGCGCAAACCACAGAGAAGCGCCGATATGACGAAAGGCATCGACCTGTCAGCTACAACATTGGAGACTTAGTCTGGGTCTTCACTCCAGTATGAAAGGTTGGATTATCCGAAAATCTCCTAAAATGTTACTTTGGACCGTATCGAATAACACAACAGCTCTCTGACATGACATATGAAGTAGAAAGTATAGAACAAAATAGGAAATGAAGGAATTCAAAAGATATTGTTCACATATTGAGATTGAAGCCCTATCTTGATCCAAAAGTGCAACTAGAGGATGAAAGAAAGCTCAATATTTCCAGGAGACCTGTTACAAGAAGCCAGACCAGATCACAGTGGGATGCTTCTTCCTAAGAAGGGGGAAATGTAGCGAAAATTGCTCCTTTCGACTGAGCTCCTCATACCTTAGTGGAGAAGACGCAGGACACGAGAGGCAAAGGTCCCGGGTTCGAAACCTATCAAAGGCAAGATGCCTCATAATCGATTTTTATGTAAATTTCTTTCTTATTACCCCGTTTTCTTTATGTTCCAGAACATTCCGAGTCTGGAATGGTTAGGTTATTCAATTATGGCAAAGCACACGAGGGCTATCTGCCTAAGGGGAGGGATGCCTTCGTGGAGGACTTTCTAAGGGAAACTGGCTCGTATAGACGTTACACATGGGGAAAACCACGAAAACGCCCATGCAGCCAGCCCGTTCGCGCCGAGTCTGGAATGTTCCAGCATGCTAATCAGCTGTAGTATATAAGTAGCTCTTCATTCGGTTTGAATTAATAAAAACTTGAGTTTAGACTTAAGTACTTGCCAGTTCATTTGTAAGATCCCTTCCTTCATCTACGCGACAATATATATGTATGATAATGCAATTCAGATTTTAAATATGTTGCCTAAAAAAGACTATTTCAAGAGCTTCTCTACATGACTGCAACTACAGACACTTTACCCTTATGGACTTAATATCTATCTTCAAGACACTAAAGATTTTAATTTCACTACTTAAGTCATTTAAGAAATTCAGTATAAGAACAACAAGAGGCAAAAGAGGAGGAAGAAAGAACATAAATTATTTTCTGCATTAGATATTACTAAACTATAGATCAACTTCAGCAATAATTTAATACCACAAATTACAACAAAATTCTTTTAAAATGGTTGCACACCTTCAATAGCAACTCCTTCATAAAACTATCCCCCCCAAGTTAACTATAAAGGCTACACTAAACTAAAAACCTAGTACTTGTTTTGTAAATTTAAGGTAACAAATAAATAAATCCACGAAGTATTACTGCAAAACTAATTTTCAACATCTTTTATTTGATAAAATTAATTTCAGTAATATCTTCCCATAGCTGTCAACATCACTCCAAGGCAGTTAACACTAACCGCCTTGAAGTTAGTGTTACTTTGAAGTTTGCTACTACATTTACCTTGAAGTTAATGTTACTTTGTTAACTGTCTTGAAATTACTTTATTTTAAATATAAAAAAACTTTCAGCAACTAGCTTGCCAAGGCACCATGACCTAGATTCTATACCAAACTTCCATTTAAAAATGAACACCACCAACACATTATCACAGGAAATCTGGATATTGTTTCCGACTCACAATTAAGAAATCTAATAAAAGTAGGTACTGCATTCAGGAGAGTTACCAGAATTAGCAAAAATTTTGCCTAATCAGCATAGAAAATAGCACGAGTAAATTTATAATTAAAACCAACTACAAAGCAATAATGCTGACACATTCAAGTGAAAGTAAATTATTTTTAAATGCGTACATTAGTCAGGTGGAAAGGCAATGACGTATTTCATTACAGAAAATTTAAAATTTATTATTTAATAGCTATATTTCAAAATTCATGCTAGCTTTAATACTCATCAAAGGCTTACATCTTGGTTTCATCTGATTATCTTCATTATAACTGAAGTTATTAATTTTTGAAGTTTTATACTAACGTAATTACAATACGCACAGCAATGGATGCCAGATCAACATCGTCGCGAGTGAAGTGCCGTTTTGAAAGTTCGCTGTGTTATTCCCAGCGGGATTACACTTTAGCTGTTTATATTTTTGGATAATACACAGTCCAGTCACATTAATGTGACCATCTGTCAAAAGCCAGAATTACCACCTTTCGCAGAGCGGACCGCTGCGAGACGTGCAGGAAGAGAGTCACATAGGTCCCTGAAGGTGTTCTCTGGGATGTTGAGCCATGCCGACTCTAATGCCGTGGCCAGCTGCGCTAGATTACGCGGTTGAGGATCCATGGCGCGAACAACTCGATCGAGATGGTCCCACAGATGCTCGATTGGGTTTAAGTCAGGTGAGTTTGCTGGCCAGGGGAGGACGGTAAACTCATCCTGGTGCTCTTCGAACCACGCACGTACACTGGCAGCTGTATGGCACCTCGCATTGTCCTGCTGGAAGATGCCATCATCCTGAGGAAAAACAATGCGCATGTAGGGGTGAACATGGTCCGCAAGGACAGATGCGTACTTGTATTGATCCATTGTGCCTTCCACAATGATCAGTGAACCTAGAGAATGCCAGGAAAACATTCCCCAGACCATAATGCTCCCGCCTCCAGCTTGGACCGTTCCGGCAATGGTTGCAGGGTGGTTCCTTTCAGAGGTTTCACGCCTTATACGCCAACGTCCATCTGTCCGATGGAGCATAAAACGCGATTCATCCGAAAACGCAACCTGTCGCCACTCAGTGGACGTCCAGCTGCTGTACTGGCGTGCAAATTCTAGCCTTCGCCGTCGATGAACAGCAGTCAGCATAGGTGCACGAACCAGGCGTCTGCTTCGGAGGCCCAGACGCAGCAATGTTCGCTGAATAGTACTTTGGGAGACACTTTTGGTAGCCCCTTGGTTCATTTTGGTGGTCAGTTGCTCAACGGTAGCCCGTCTATCTGCCCGAACGCATCTCCGCAACCGTCGTTCGCCTCTGTCATCTATGGCCCGTGGTGCACCACATTTGCCACGTCGCTGATTTTGGACAGTCCCATTTTGCCATGCACGGTACACTTTTACCACGGCGGCACGCGAACAGTTCACAAACTCAGCCGTTTCGGAAATGCTTCCACCCTTGGCCCGAAAGCCAATGATCATGCCCTTTTGGAAGTCGGATAAATCGCTTCGTTTCTGCATTACGCCAACGATTGAAATGTTTTCTGAAGCCCTCACACACCCTTTATATACGCTCAACTGCACTGTGCTGCCACCTGCCTTCTGTGATTGGTTATTTAACTCTGACATGGAAAGTACGTGGTGGCCACATTAATGTGACTGGACTGTGTACATGGATTTCGCCCTTCTTCAGTTCAAGTTGCAAATCTCTAGTACTAGTGTATGATTTATAATTGCCTTTTTTCTGCAACCTACGTTTTCGCCATTTTCTTTTCTGTAACAGCGGATTACGTTTAAAATTGTGCACCTACAGTTCTACAACCTACATAGAAAGGTAGGCCTTTATATTATCTACTTACTTTTATGCTCCTACGTATTTCATTACAGAAAATTTAAAATTTATTATTTAATAGCTATATTTCAAAATTCATGCTAGCTTTAATACTCATCAAAAGCAAGAATAGACAAATAAAAAATGAAAATGCACTTACCTTGGTAGGAAAAAAAAAATGCAAGTTTAGCATTACTTACTTCTGATAGAAAATTTACTTCTTACTGGTTACAAAAACTAATTTTAAACTAACTTGAATTTTAATATTTTTATTTATTTCTAAAAAATAGAAATAAAAGAAAATAAAGAATAGTAATAACAGAAAAACAGAATTCTTAAGATACTTCTCAATGTTCGAAGTTCACACTCCATTCGATGAAAATAATTTCGGTAATAGAATGACATTCGCATGTGTATCACAAGACATGTCTTAGATGCTGATGATCTTTTACTCTGACACACAAAATGCATGTTCCTCCTCATTTCGATAAGGACTGCTCTGGCACTTCAGCAGCAAAATTACGGCTTAGCAATGTTGAAATGTCGAAAGGTAATATTTGAATTTTGAAATGAAGAATGAAGACGTCTTTCATAAGACTAATAGATAAATTCTTCGGGATGATCCTTCAGCATGGTGCTGTGTTAGCTGGCTTTGCAAGCATGTGCGAAACCTCAGAATTAATCCTAGAAGACTGAAAAAGATAGCACAAGGCCATCTCCTTGTGATTCTCGGAATTCAATAGGTTGTACACAGTTTATTTGTGCCCATTCCTTCTTTCGTAGTACTATAATCCATGATTATTTTAGGTTTATTTGCAGTTGCATTAATGCTGGCACCCTCATTCATAATAGAAAGAAGCACAGCTTGTTTTTTGACAAGGAACGTAAGAAACAAGGACTCTGCCCAGCTGGAAACAAAACACTGCAGTTTGCATCATCTGTCTCTTATTTGGCAAAAATTCCAGTGGCAGTTCCCTCTTATTATTTTTTTTCAATGTTCCAACAAGAGTCAATTTCTTTTGCAGTAAGCAATCTGCAAGTGGGATGCTTGTGTAGTAATTATCTGTTGTAATATTGCTGCATGGGTTTTCATGTGGAGAGACCAACCTTTTCACAACATCCAATAGGACTGTTTGAGACACCATTAAGAACCACTAGGTTGTGCTCCACAATAAATTTCGAGGACAGATGTATAAAATGTTTTTGAATCACACAAAGCATGCATTTTTATTCCATACTTTGATGGTTTACTAGGCATGTACTGAATCCACTGACAGCGACCTCAAACAATTTTTTAGAAATGATTCAAAGATATGGATAGCTGCCAATCTGTCTGTTTTACGTCTGTCTTGTCTTGATTTATCATCAAGTTGAAGACAACTTCAAAAATAAAAATCTCGTTATTTCAATTTCAGTGCCATCACTTGACAACAATTCTTTTACATGGTGTCTTTTTCATTACTAGCATACATAATAATCCAAAATATACCGTCATTTCCACTCTTGTGATAACAGTGCAGCATCTGTCTCTTAAGTATTTGTCTTTTAGCAAACTTATATATTTATTTGTGCAATATGAAATTTGATCAAGCATATTTATATAAAAAATGATCCTATTTCATCGTCTATATCCTTGGCATGGTGTTTTAGGCCACGTAACACTTTCACAATATTCATTTTTTTCGTCTTTCAGCAGTTTGCATACTTCTCTTTTCGCCACTTAGAAGATTCATCTTTAACAACATACAACATATCACAATCATTTCCTTTTTTCTATATCATTATCATCATCATCATCATCCAAAATACATGACTCATTGTTGATAATATTTATTTCTATATTCTCCTCATCAGATAATTCTTGAAGAATGTGAGCAAAATCAGCTGGCTACACATAATTTTTTGCCATGGACACCGATATAAAAATTATAGAGTCGAATTTACACAAATTAAAATAATATATGTCAATTAATAACACAAAACTACAAAATAATTTAGGAAAAAATATTTTACGAATTTTCACATACCACAAAAGACCAGTACAAAAAAGTCATATGCTTCCTGTTGCCACATTCCATGATGTGGGGAACAGTTGAAAGGAGGAACAGAAATGACCTTCAGACATCCAAGATGTGATATGCAAAAAATGTGCATTAAAACCAAATTTGTCGTAAACTTTTTTGCACATGATATGAATGCTGGAAAGTTAAAAATAAGATACCTGAACTTAAACAAAAGTTTACAATAACCAAAACTAGCAAAGCAAGTTGTAACTCCAGAATTATATATGAAAAAAAATATAACAAACTAATTGAAACTTAATTTAATCAGCCAATTATTTATAAAAAAAACTAATACTAATATTCCATCTATTGTCTACAAACTTAAAGCTTTTCACCACAAACTCAGAATTTCAGTACTTACAGATTACAGCAGATTTTCTAAAATTGATGATTTACTTAAGCTCATAAAACTCGACTGAAATTCAGCTTTATAGCTAAAGGCACAAAAAAATTGTTAAAGAGTATAGACTACATATTTGCTCTCAACCTTAAGAAAATTTGTTCCATTATTTTGCTTCAGCTCAAAAAACAAATCACAACTTCAGTTGGATCATACAGAACACCCTTCTAGTTATAACTGCTCTGAAAAATCTACACATTAAAGAAATCAGCTGCTACTTGTATTCACTAAAAAGAACAGTTCTTCACTAAACTGAAATTTACAAGTCTATTATTATTTGCCCCACCATTTCTCAAATTCTTACACTTGTAACAGAAGACAAATGCAAGGACTTCCTTAATTGCACTCTTTTCATAACTATACTCACTTTAAGGCCTCTCTTTTTCAGCAAATAACGGAAATTCATATGGGAACCAATTTTTCAACTCATATTTGTAACCTGAACTTATCTAAAGAATTTCAGCTCCAGAAACCCTTTGACCAAGCAAATTCTAAGATTTTTTCAAATACCTTCAAGTACCTTAGAAAGTTCTCCACAAAGGCATATAGACCTCGAGTGGTTTGCCATAACTAAATAAAACAAACCAAACTAACCTTCAGGTACCTAATAACTGAGACCACTTCAAAATTCCAAATTTACCCTTCAGTTCTAAACATGACCAACACAAGTAAAAAAAAGAAATAGAATATCTGGATCTACAAATAATTAACTACAATAAAATTACGCTTTATGATAAGAAAAAGGATTTTAAATTTTACAACCGTTAAACTAATTTGACTGGCAAACTAACATTTTCAAAAAGTCAGAGGTAACATGGTAATCAATTAACTATGATAAAAAATATTTATATACAAGTTTCTTACTTAGATGATGAAATAATTTTGTTTGTAGAACTTTTATTGAAAATAAAATTTTAAGTTTATTAACTTTTTCCTTAAAAAAGCTGGTGTTGACTATTAGAATTCAGTCTTTAATCTAATTACGATGGTCGCATTGTATTTAAGCGATAAGGAGGGTAAGGCAGGATAAGTTTATTAGTGTTGGAGATTTGTAAATATTGTAATTTGGTTCTTAATTCCTGTATAAAATTTTAATTACCGCACAAATTTTTATATTAACAAGCCAACTTATTTTCATAATTCTCAATATAATATTAAATAATAGCCAATAGAGAGTGAAGTTGTTTTTTTTACTGTTCTCTTACTATGACTTTCTGTCAGAAATAATTATTTAAAAAATCATTTAAGTAAACTCCTGTTTTTACAATTCGATAGTTTTCAATTTCTACTGCCTCGTTAATTCTTAAAAGGCAATTTCTCACAAAGTTCACATGCTCATTTTTAACACTTCACTTTCTTCAAAGTCTACAGACCGATTAGCAATATTCTTTATTACCAATTTTCTCACCAATTTACATCCACAAAGACAGAACTAGGATTCAGTATGCTAATTTGAGTTTTCTTTGCCAGTTTGCAATTTGAACATCTTTAGAATATCAACTCAAAAGTTACAATCTTTACAATAGTAAGAATGGCACTCTTTCTTACAGAAATTTTCACACAAAATGATTGAAAGCTAAGAAATGGCAGCCCCCTTTTTTTCTCTAGCAGTTTGCTAAATATTTAATAAGTAATTATTTGAAATTTTGGCTTATATATCTGTGCATATATATAAACACACTGACCATCCCTACATTTTTCAATGAATTCGTCTGGATGATGTGGGGGCACAAAATTAAGTGAGAATGGTATTTAACTACTGTTGGAGAAGGTATGGAGTGATTCCTGTACTTGCTTTTGTGAGTGATGGGAAAGGCAAAAGGTTGCTTGCTGACCTAAGGAAATTTGATAGTGGGCAGATTGTAATGGCCAGAAGACTCGGAATGTGTATCTCTGGAACTGCACGAGTGGTAAGTTATTCATGATTTGCCATTGCCAGTATTTATGCAAAGTGGATAAATGATGGTGAAACCAGCAGTAAATGCCAATGTGTCATGTCCAAAGAAAAAGAACATCAGAGATTGTCCTGCTTGGTACAGCAAAATTGGCCTCAGATGATGGCTCATCTGACAGTCCAGTATAATGCAGGTCCAAGCAGAAGTGTTTTGGAATAAACAGTGCAGTGGATATGGTTGCATATGACACTGCACTGCAGACATCCCACTCCTGTGCCTCTGTTGACCAAGCGTCATAGTCAACTGTGCCTACAGGAGACCAGGGAACATCAAGACTGGATCATGGATAAGTGGAAGATAGTTGACTGATAGATGAATCCCGATTTCTCATTCATCATATTGATGGTCTTATCAGGGTATGCAGTCTTCCAGGCGAGTTGCTCTTTCCTGTACAGAAGGTCATACAGAGGTTGGTGGTGGCTGTATTATGTTTTGGGAGACGTTCTCATGGGCCGCTCTAGCACGCTTAGTTGTGGCAGAACAGGCCATGGAAGCTGAGGACTATCTGAACATAGTTCCAGATCAATTGCACCCCTACATGGTGTCTGTCTTCCCAAATTTCCATTTGGAATCTTCCAGCAGGACAACGTCCCATGCCCCAGGGCTCGAACTGTGTTGTGAGGTTGGAGGAGCAAAAGCATGAATTCCAATTAATGTTCTGGCCATATAACTCACCGGACCTTAACCTGATACAGTACATTTGAGATGTCATGGACCATCGGCTGAGAGTTCAAACACCACCATGTCAGAACATCTCGACTTTGCGTAACTGCTGCTCAAACATTCAGTACAACATGTCTCTGGTCATCTACCAAGAACTTGCAGCCTCCATGCCATGGCAAGTTGCAGCTGTTTTGCAGGCCAGAGGTCAAAGTCTTATAGAGTATGTGGTCATAATGTTTTGGCTCTTCAGAATATATATATATTTGGTTTATAAGCAAACTTTTAAATCTAATGTTTCTTTTAATGTAAATACGTTTTTTAGGTATATTTCTGACTTACTGCAAATAATTATTCCAAACTCTTGTTTTAGGAGATTATAAAAATTCTGTTGTCATTCCCTTCCTTCCATCAATTAGTTATAAAGCTGCACGTATTTTACAGAAATTTAACTTTCGGGTCATTTATTCTCCCCATCAATAAAATTTCGAGTTCCATACTCAATGACCCCATTCCGGATGCGAGCTCCTGGCGTATTTACAGGATTCCTTGCCAGTATGGTTTAATTTACATTGGCCAAACTAAGAGAACCTTAAAATTTCACGTTAAAGAACATGAGACATATGTTAGAAAAAAAGGAAACACAGAAGTCTTCTGTTGCCCAACATTGTTGGTCTGAAAATCACACTTTCAATTTTTCTGCTGCCAAAATTATTTAAAACACATCTTCCATTGGTGAACTGGTTTTCTAGAGGCATTTCACATTCAAAAAATCTTTCTGCTCTAGTTAACGACCCTAATTCCAATTAATCTTTGCCTTCAGCCTTTAAAGAAATTATGTTTTAGTTCTGGTTTCATTAACAGATGGCATCAATAGCTTGTCTCCTGTCTAGGCTTTCTTATCTTAGCTAATCATTATATCTTATCTCGTTCATTTGCGCTTTTGCAGCTGAGGATGGTGGTTCGGTAAAACCATCGACACTAGTCCTGTGAAAATTTGAAAATACAACGCTGATTTTTGTTGACTTCTAAATTAATATTGAAAGAAATGTTTAATAAAGTAAACAAATAAACATTAAGCTTTTTTTTTGCAAATTCTGATAAGATCATACATACTCATTATTTCATAAATAAAGATTTCATAAATTTTATAATTTCTGCATGCCATCTAACTAGATTTAAACTGATGATCTAATATCCGGAAAAATCCCAAATTCGGAATCATTGAAGCCCCAACGAGTCCAGATCTGGGACTTAGTACTCTATTCAGATTATGATTTCTTGTCTTTTAAAGTTCCTTTCTCTGACTTTAACAATCCGGCTAGACATAAACTGCTTTTGGCAAGTTATCATGTTGAAGGTCTTGACTAATTACAATTTCTAACACGAGAAGTAAAAGTAACTAAAATACTTCTTGTTAACAATTAAAATTATAAAATCAAATTTCTGGAATTGATATAACATTACATGCAAGCCATATAATAATTAAAATAAGGGAACACAAACTGAAAAGATAGTAAAATTCTAGCTTTAATATTTTAAACTTTTGCCCCCTTTTTTAACCCCAAAGATCCCCGCTCCAAATGCTTTCAGAGTGACAAGTGAGGACCAAGCATTTGGGGCTTTCTGGAAGAAACAATTTTTGATGTAATGAATCTCACAACTGAGGCCTAGAATTTTGTTAAAAGCTTTATGCTAATTCATGGCTGGAAATAAACAGACCTCTAAATCACAACATAGGAGGGGTTAGCTGATGAAGAAATAACAGAACTCAGCCTCATGTAAACAATTTTTGATATTTATGGTTTAAAAACATGCAAGGAGAAACATAAGGATGGAAAACACTCAAGGCTGACACAGTGGGGCAAATAAATGGATGGACAAATTGTCAACCTTGTGTTTTAATGACATCATAGCATTGCGCAGGGTCTGCTATACAGTCTAAAAGACTGCCCACATGACTTTCAAAAAATGCAACACAGCTGATTTTATTATTAGCAGAATTAGAACACAGCAGAATATTATTTTTAAACATATACTTAAGACAAGTCATTTATTACAACGCCTTTTAAACATTTACTTTCAGCTACTTGTGTATGAATCACACTTTTACAGAATCATTTTAAGATTATTTACACTTTCCAGTTACATATGTATTACTTAAGTGAATGAAGTGAATAAGTTCAGTTCAGTTCAGTTCAGTACAGTATCCAAATCATTTCTGGCTATATTTCTGGATGAAGTAGGTATGAGCAATTACAGATGTGAATAGAGCTAAATAAAAATTAAGTGTTTAGTTCAGCTTAAAAAACTAAATTTCAAGCAATTATTTGCAAAACAAACATGATCTGAAAGGACACTAAAATAAAGGCTAATATTCATAAATTACACATCCCCCAAAACTGAACATAAGATTTATGTTGAGCATAAGCTAATATCCTTTACAAGAATAAAACTGTGATACCGAGCATCCAAGACATCTGTCCACAAATAGTTAACTGAGTATTTCAGGCTGACTCAACACTTAATATAAGAGAAACATGCCAATGTAAAATTTAAAGTTATACAGAAAAGCAAACTTTTATTTCCATAGATTAAAAATTAATGAAATCAGAGCTTTCTTTTCTTACTGCCTAATTCTGAATTCAAGCATACCTAATCGAGTTAGTATACATTAAAAAATAAAACAGAATTCATGAAACTGAAACAGAATTTTAAATTAAATATGTTTCTCTTTAGTTATTGTTGAAATGATTTCAGACTTTAAAAACTTCAATGCTAAGAGGAAAAATGACACTACCTTATCATGAAGATTTGAGGGAAACATGATATAGATGCACATTTGTCTCGCACATTTTTAAGATGCAATACATTCTTCAAACGCTTGCTATCTGCAGCTTTATCAATTTTCGTCAATACAAGCTACAAAAATTTGAGTTACAGCTTTTTAATACAAAATTATGTAATACACATATAAATATTTTTGACAAATTTTTAACCATTATTCCAAATACAGATCTTTTTTAATAAAATTAAACTTTAAAAAAAATTCATCATTCTAATTAATAATGAAGAATAGTATAGTGTTAGTTATGAAAATAAATACACATGCAGATGCAGGAATCTTTAAAGATGAAATACATATGAGGCCGGAGTCAAAGGCAACATACACATAATAAGCCAGCATCAAGAAAATATTATCTTTCAGAGTGCTCGTTTAACTTTGATGTCATAAAGATATTAAGCCACTGGTAACTAATGTCCAAGATTCATTAAAAGAACTAGGTGTCATTATTTCCTGGAATTTAATGAAAGAAAACTAACTCCTTTTGAAAAGAAATTATTTTGCACAGTCAGCAATCCTATTTTTTTGCTTTAAATGTTAAGCAAGTGCTACATAATTTTTATAATTTCCAAAACACTACGAATGCAAGCAGAAGCACTTTTAAATGCAAAGAGCATCCTGTATTTAAATCACAGATGAAAATTAAAGGCAGGAAGGTATTTGGTTTTCACAAATATTACTTGTATTTTCATACCCAATTTTTACTTTATTAGACTTTTTTAAAATTACTTAATAATATATGCAGTGAGGTGATCATAAAATGTACTTTAGACTCATCTTTTTACAGCAGAAAATTTTAAGGAAAGGAGCAGTTGGTAGCAGCATACTTTTAAAAGCACAGTAGTTTGTTTAAAAAATTGTAGCAATATACAGCAAAGCATTTTAGAAATTATAGCAGTTCTAAACAACTACTAATGTAGGTTATGCTAGTCATTACAATTACAACACCAGGAAAGATGCATCTGATCAACTTAAAATTTGCATAATGTACCATGAAATGAAAGTACAGTTTCCATTTGAGAGAAATACATGAAAGTCTTCAAACCGAAACTGAAAGAGGCCACGGTTTTCATTGCTGATTTAAGGACACTTTCCTGAATTTGACATAATCATCATGATAATCTATCCTTATTTTCAGAATTTAAATCTTTGCGAATCAGATAAAACTCTTGTTTTCTGAACAGCTATGATCTTGCTATCGTAACACTTTCTTACACGCATCACAATTAAAACTTTACTTATGACAAATATTATACATATATTCACAATGAAATTACCCACTTTAATGTAGCTTCCCCTACCTGAAGCTCATTTTACAGTAATTTGAAAAGAGCTAGATCATGGTTTAGAACAGTGGTCTCAAACTGCATGTCGGCCGAATGCACAACCCAAAAGCAGCTGAGGGGGTGGAATTTTTTCAACCAAATGAAACTTAATTTCAAGTAACTAAGTAAGCTTAATTTTTAAATTTCACATAAAATATTAATCAAAATATACAAAAACACCAAGAAGAATACGGAAAGGAAAATTTAAACTTACAGTATTTATTTCCTATCTGTAAGAAATTTTGTTGATTACACTTGCAATTCAAACATACTAACAGCTAATATTAAATTTTTGGACTGACATTTATTACCAGCACTTTTAATATGTTGAATTATATGCTGAGTTCACATCTCTCTCTAATGTTATTTGTACTTTAAACTGTCATTTTGTGTGCACTGGTTAATGTCCTTTTTACAGTAACTTCTTTTGAATGTCTCTCAGAGTGCTATTATATGCATTGCATATGTACACTGCTATAATGTACGAGGTCTGTCTAAAAAGTATCCAACCCTGAATGTTTCCATCCAAAGTAGTGATGCTAAGGTGGCACTACGGTGCACAGTAGAAGGAGACAGCTTAAAGCACATGCTTGAAATGTTTCTCTACTTTGAAGTGTGCCAGTCGCTGCCCGCTTACCTCTGAGCAAGACACTGTTATATACATTCAGTGAACTTTTTATTTCTCTCAAAATGCCTGAATAATTTGCAGAAAGCTACTGCATCAAATTTTGTCAAAAGCTTGTGATTCTCAGAGCGAAACAATTTATATTTAGCAGGTATTTGGAGATGATGCCATGAGGCTAACATAAATTAAGGAATGGCTCAATCATTTCAAAAATGGTTGCACATCAGTGGAGAGTGATCAGCGTTCTGTCAGGCCACAAGCCGCTCAGAATGCAGCTGTTGTTGAGAGGATGGAAAATCTGGTAAAGGGAGATTATTGTTTGACCATATGAAAATTTGCCAAAAAAAGCTGGGATGAGTAAAATTTTCATTCATGCAAGTTTGCATGCTGACTGATGGCAGAGTGGCTGAGAAATTCATGCAAAGGGCGCTGGCAACAGAACAGAAAGAACGCCATCTTGAGGTTGCAGAAGACATGCTGGACATTACTAGCACTAATCGTGAATTTCTGAACACCACGATAACTGGAGATAAATCATGGATGTACAAATATGACCTGGAAACAAAAGCACAGCCATCGCTATGGAAATCTCTCGAGTCCCCAATGCTAAAAACATGGGTCTGGAGTGAAGCAAAATAAAAGTAATGTTAACTGCACTGTTTGCAATCTATGGAATTGTGCATCACGAATATGCACTGGGAGAACAAACCGTGACAAAAGAGTACTGTCAAGTTCTTCGGCGACTTTGTGATGCAGTTTGATACAAACGACCAGAATTCTAGACGGTGAAAAAACGGCAATTATATCAGAACAATGCTCCACATTTTCTTCGCAAAACATGTAATTCCAGTCATTTACGAACTTCTCTACTTTTCAGACACGGCTCCAGGTGACTTTTAATTATTTCCAAAACTGAGGAAGACATTAATCGGCTCCCGTTTTGAGAATAGAGAAAAGATAATGCAAAATGCGCAATATCATAGCGAGCATAGCCGGCACCTGGGCAAAATACCTTTTTGGCACCTCCCTCAAAAAAAAAAAAAAACAGTAATATAAGGCATAGAACATACTTGTAATAAGAAAATAATGCAAATTATAATAAACTGCTAAATTTGCCTTAAAATACTCTAAAATATATTAAGAATAGTCACCACCTAACTACACTCCTGCGATGCTATACAGTTTTTTGGGATAACCGACTCAGGTTTTAAATTTGAAGCAAAAAATCTTGTAAAAAAATTAAGATTATCATTGGATTCAGGAATGTATCTGTGTCGGTGGAAAAATCAGATGTACGATGATCTAGACTTACTTAAAAATGCATTATTTATTTTACATATTTATATAATTGTTTTAAAAAATGTACAATTTTTAAACAATAAAAAGTTTAATTATGAATAAGCAAATATATTAATTAATAATAATATAATATTATAATACATTAATACAATTAATTACTATGCATACATTTTTTTTTTGCCTTGGATGAAGCAAATTTATCAATTACTTCATTAAAGTCGATCATTTCAAATTTTTCTCTTTCCACATTTAAAAATGCTAGATTATTTAGGCGATCTTGTCCCATCGTTGATTGCAAATATGTCAAAATTAATTTTAATTTGATGGGTCACAGCTAGCATTTGATATTGAAATAATAAGGATTATTTGAAGTGTGACTCTTAGGTTTGGAAAAATATTTTCTTCATATGATATTATAAAGGCAAGATGTGTAATGCAGCTTTAGGTTCAGTTTGTTTCTACTGTGGAGTAACATCTTGCAGTCACATACGCAGCTTAAAACAATTAGGGGATATGAGTTCAGTATGAAATAACCATATAATCGACAATGTTTTTAAGACAAAATTTTAAAAAGGAAATGGAAGAGGTTATAAAACAAAATTATAATGTTTACAAAATTGGGAATATGCATATTTAGTCTGTGACGTCAAAAACTATGCATTTTAGATAAGGCGTGAAAAGCGACCTGTAGCATTCCTTTATTTGTAGGAGATTAAAAACAACTGACATGCATTGAATGTTTTGTAGCAGTGAACATGATGGCTCAGCAAGATGACTTAGTTGAATTAGTAGCCTGGAAGGCCATCGGTTGTTTACAGGAGAATCAAATGCAATCCACTGTAGCAGAGGTGTTAAGTGTGTCCCAAAATGTCATTTCCAGACTATGGAATCGGTTTTTGGAAACTAGAAACGTTTGCCGAAGATCGGGACAAGGTCGTATGCTTGCAACAGCACATAATGAGGACTAGTATTTAACACTAATGGTCAGAAGAAACCACGCTATAAATGCCACTTTCTAGCAAAAGTACGTTTAGAGGGCTACTGGTACCAAAGTATTGACTCAAACTATTCGAAACATTTTCACCACGTGGTTTGTATGCTTGCAGACATGGTTTGTGTTTCAAGGACACAGGGCCACTGTGTTGTTGGTAGAAGGTGGGCACAGAAGCATCTCATATGGGGACGAGATGAGCAGAGCAATGTGCTCCCCCAAGAGTCCATGAGTGTACAACCTCACAATAAGCAGATTCTCATCAAGAGAGAACCTGGTATGTAATACAGTACAAAGTCCAAGATCCGGACTCGTCAGGACTTCAACGATTCTGGATATCAGAACATCAATTTAAATCTAGTAAAATGGAATGCAGAAATTATACAGTTAAAAATATTAAATCGTGATTTATAAAATAAAGAGCATATATGATCTAAAGGGTATCAAAATTTACAAAGGAAAAAAAAGGTCAATATTTATTTGTTTACTTTACTAACTATTTCTTTCAAAGTAAGTTGTTTAAGTTTCTCCGTTTCTTATGTTAATACTTTCTCTTTTATTCTATAAACAGACATAATCTCTTGTCCAGTTACAAAGTTTCACTGTTCAAGTTCTGTAATTGCTGCGTCGAGAATTCCGACTAACTTGCCAATCGAAATTTTTTCGTTTTCAATAACCTCTCTGTCACTTCTTCATTATCAGCAGTGGCATTTTCTGGATCTAGAACCATACCACAGATTTCACTGTCTGTTAACTGATTGATGATCGGGACATTGTCATCGCAATGAAAAACTTCTGTTAAATCATCTTTATTTATTACCAGTTCTCCACATTCTTCTTTTCTTTACAAAATCCATTAACTGGAAAATTTCACCTTTGGTTTGCGATATCAATAAACCTTCATATTCGCGACCATCACCTTCATCATCCTCATCATGTAATTTGGTAGCTGGCCATAAATTATGCCAAACATTTTTTAAAGTATCTAGAGACTCATCCTCCGATGATCTCGCGATTTGAAGTCTCACCATTGTTCAAGAAATTTAACATGCATTTTAAAAATGCTACTTTATATTTGCATTTCAGCATGCACACTATTCTGATATTCATAGGCTGAATGACGGATGTACAATTTAGAGGAAAGAATAATACAGACACATTGTCTTTTACTAAAACTTTGCACTTGTACATTCCTGCAGCATTTACACATGCTAAAATTGTTAGTCTCGCGTTCGAATCTTTGACACCAGTTGAAGCCTTTTCTGTAGAGGTTGTCAAGGTATTTCGCAGAACATATTGCCAGAAAAGATCAGTTTCATCAGCATTTTAAATTTGTTCTAGAGATAATTTTTCAATAGTAATGAGTTCAATTAATTCAGTTCAACAGCTTCAGTATCAGCTGAAGCTTTTTCTCCTGAAATTTTTAATTGCCTTTTACCATGGCAATTTTTAAATTTGGTTAACCAACTTGTTGAAAATGTGCACTGAGTTTTCAAGTTTATTTCATCATGAATTATTTTGGTTTGAGCCATCAGCATTGGACCTGTCAATGGCACCCCCTCGTTGCAATACTGTGTGACCTATTCAATCATCACTTTTAGCTTAATGAATTTTTCTGTTATTCATTACGAGTGGGGTGTCAGAATCCAAAAGAAATTTTTAAAAAAAAAAGTTCCTTTTTCTTTGTCATACAGAGCTGACTTTGAGCCATACGCCTCAGATAATTTTGAAACAGATATGCCTTTATCCATTTTTTGCAGCAATTTCACTTTTTGTTTAATGGACATCGAAACATGGTATCGCTTTGTAGATCCTTTTGCAGCTCCAGAATAAGAAACTCTTTATGACATGATCGAAAGTTCAAGCTTTAATTTTTATAAAATTGCTGTGATAATTACAATCTGCAAAAAATAATAAGCTGTATCAAATTAGAAGATTAAGGAGCAGTCCAGTCTGCTACATTAACTGAAATTCCTTAGAATTAATGAAGATAATTTTAGCCTAGCTTAATAGCATCTGTTATACATTATTGGCTATGCATCATAGGATTGGCGACGAAAGGCAAGTTAATCTGCTAAATTTTGTCTTGCTTCTATCGCCTGAATTGTATTAGTTTAGTTATTTATTATACTTACGTCTATTTCTTGCACATGCTTAAGGCTAACCTGAGTCCTGAATAAATAAACTCCCAAGTATACTTAAGGCTTATCTACGGCCCGTGCTAGATACTGCCTGATGAGGTCTCTGCAGTTCCTAATTTCTGCTACAAAGTGCCTACAAGTTCTAAATTTTTGCTGCCCCTAAACTTTGGATCCCAGTGCTTTCCATAAACTATAAACATTCTGTCATCCATTAATTTTGCTGCTCAGTGCTCTTCCAAATTCCAAAAATTTTGTCTTCCCTAAATTCTTCCACCCAGTGCGGCCATATGAGATCTGACACTGGTTCTGTGTTTATGTGAATAACATATGTTACTTTTCACTTAAATATCACTAAATGTAATCTTTTGTCCTAAGAGTTTCATTAACAAAATCTATTTTTAGCATATGAAAAGAAATTTTTGTTAAAATTTTCCTCGTCAGCATTTCCTAGCGCATTTAACTTAAATCTGTAATTATCGCCAAGTGTAATGTCAGCAAAAAAGGTTGCCACTCTTGTTCAATTACTAATATTTAAAGAAAAAGCTTAGGCATCGCTGCCTGAGTCATTACTCAAGTTGTCATGTGTTAATTAACATGCAGTGATGAAAGCAAACTATAATAAATAATGATTCTCCAGATCGGCATCAAGGATATGATGCACTAGTAGGTGTAACAATGTTCCTATGTAAAATGTTTAGGTTTGAGATGTATGCCAAGCAGATATGCAGCTACAAAGCCAAATTATTAATCTCAGAAATTTATGCTTAAATGGTTTATTTCTTCAATAATGAGGTAATTTATTTAGTGCCTAAGAGAAATTAAGAATGGGGATTCTCCACGTTTTATTACAGAAGGAAAATTCAAACGCGCATGCATAACGCATACGAAAAAAAAGTTTGTGGCTTTGAGGTCCAGATCTGACTTTGTACTGTATTCCTCCATTTGTGTATGAAAGCGCTATTTGGCTGAGGTGGAGTGATTATGTGAACCGATGTTTCTGTCAATGGCCGTACCGACCTACACATTATCAGGAAAAGAGCACTAACGGCTCAGTGATATACGGATGAAATCCTCAGACCAATTGTGCTCCTTTACGCTGTAGCAGTCAGAGATGAATTCATTCTGATGGGCCATAATGCAAGGTCCTATCCAGTTCAGCTAGTCAGTAATTTTCTTTTCAACAAAGGAATCCTTCGAACGGATTGGGCAGTATGTTTCTCAGTTATAAATTGAATAGAACATGTTTGGGACATTCTAGGGAGAAGGGTTGCTAGTTGCTTATCACCTCCAGAAATAATTCAGCACTTAAAAAGATGTCTTCTACAGGAGCGGGAGAGAATACCCCAGTCTCTCATCGATAACCTCATTCATTCCATGGCTCATAGGTAAGCAGCATTGCTTTTGGTCAGGGAAACCATACCTCTTATTGAAACTCATTTGTATCTGAGAAAACACACTGTTTATTTCTATAATATGCATAAATTGTACATTTTTTGTTTACTGACACATTTTGTCCAAAAAAACTAATTATTCCTTGTTTATTGCTCCTTTTTCTTTTCTCATATCTGACACCTATCCATTATATATCACACACCAAAACATTTCCTCATCCACATGTATATGCAAAATCATAATATCGCCTGTTTTGAGCAAATATTTTGACATTTGAATTAAAATTCACCCAAGTTTATACAATTATTTTCAAGATCATTATCAACATTATTCTTGTTTAATAAATTTTCAATGTTCAATAAATTTTCAATGTTCAATAAATATCCAGATTTGGAATTAAGATCACTTAGTCGTGTAAATCATATACTTATTTCCTGCTGCAGATGATCAGGAACGCTTTTCATAATGCGAGAAATTTCACTTTCTGTGGAAAGGGTAATATTTCTAGCCAATTCTAGGCCCACCAGCGACCGAGCGGTAAAGACGCTGAACACTGGTAGTTCGGTCCGAGGTTCGAATCCCGCGAATGGGCTGGCTGCATGGGCGTTTTCGTGGTTTTCCCCATGTGTAACGTGTATACGAGCCAGTTTCCCTTAGAAAGTCCTCCACGAAGGCATCCCTCCCTTTAGGCAGATAGTCCTCGTGTGCTTTGCCGTAATTGAATAACCTACCTACCTAGCCAATTCTATGGGCATTTTTCGGCATCTTCTAACATGGATTGTTGTATCAATATCCAATTCTTTGCAAAGAGACGTTATCCTATTACAAATCTTGTCTCGAATTTCTGCAAGTTCAATTGCTAATGATTCATGATCATGCAATGCTCCGCCAAAATTCATTTTAGAATCTTCTAATCTGAGCTGCACATGATTAGTTCTCAAGATGTCATGCAAGAAATTGACTTAAATTATGAAACTAAAATTCAGTGTATTTTGCAATAAAATTGTAGCTTTACTTCTGGTATCACTTGGGTAGAACTGTCCTCTGCTCATTTTTTTAATAGTCATTTATCTAATTTTTCCAGCCCATCGACAGTAACACTACTCACTTATGCTCTGGTACTATATTTTGTTTCAAATTCAAGTTTTCTTTAAATATCAATTGAGGCTGCATCTTTAGCATGTACTTCAATAAGTCACCAAAAACAGCCTTTGATAGAAACTTTTCTACTGGCAAAATCAATATCTACAAATCTAAAGACTTGCGACATTTGTTCTCGATAAGCAATACCAGAGTCAAGCCAAAGAGAAGTCCATGATATTAATTTCTTTTGATGTGACTTACTATTTGATTCTTATATTTTAGCAGCTGAATTAATAATAATTCAAGGTCGAAGGGCTTATAATTTAATAAAAGACTACAGTGCAGTGTTTGTTATCCTTTTCAAATAACAAGTGTGAGCTGTACGTGCATTTTGTTTTATAAAAATAAAAATATTTCACTATTTTAGAAGGTTAGTGTTCAGAAAAATGGAAACAACATTTTACATAGGGAGCTATTTGTTTGATTTACTGAAAACATTATTTATAACATATTTCATCAGACAAAACAAGGAAGGAAATAATTATATTACAAATAATTACTGATTTAAAACTTATTTCCCAGAAGTCGATCAAAATAAAAAATGAAATTTTCCAGAAAATCTTATTTGCCTTGGTGACCTTTTGGCGCCTCATGATAGACCCCTTGCCCCCTCTTGCTACGGCACTGAGAATGCGATGGCAAAGATGAATACCATTTCAAAAGAAGCCTTCCAGAAGTGTATTTAGCAGTGGAAGGATCGGTGGGCTAACTGTGTAGAGGCACAAAAGGCCTAAATTAAAGGGGTAGGGTCCCAGTCCCATCATTAAGTAATATTTTTTTTCCTGGCAAAACGTCAGATACTTTTAAGACAACCTTCATATGCTAATGCTTTTCTATTCTCCTAATAAACACTATCTTATAATCCACTGTGCATTGAATTCATACTATATGAATAACAAATATATAATGGAAGTATTTCCACAGGCTGCTGTTATTACCTTGGTTTGCCATCATTTTGAGTCTACGGGCTTAAAATATATTCCTAAATTCTTAAATTTGGACTTACATTATTAAAGTTAATCAAATTCCTACTAGTCAGGTTTTAAAATAAACCACGAAAAATGACCAACAGTGTAGCACATATGCAGATAACTTGTGCCACTAATGTTCCCAGGAAGCTGTATATCAGAGAATAATAGATGGCCGTTTTAAATATAGGAATTGCATTTGTTTGTCAGTCTTGTCCACAGACAGCTTTAATCAACACCTCTTCAACATCTTGTGCTCCTGCTGTTTTGGATTGAAGAGCCACATGAGTAACCCTAACTCTAGAATTTGTACTGTACATAACCAACCTTGGTTTTAAAAGAACTGTGAGAGCTTTTAAAGGCACCGACTACTTTTGCTTCTCTTGACTGACTCTAGATATCCCAGGCATCAGCAGTAAATGTGCCTAGAACATCATAAACAGAAGAAATGAATGGCATGACATCAGCCATCAGCTAGAATGAATGCAGGATGGAAAATAAAACCAGATATGACCCACAGATGAGTGGGAAAAACAGTGTAGAACTTGAGTCTTGGTTGGTTTGGTTTATTTGATTATGGCAAAGCACTCGAAGGCTATCTGCCTAAGGTTTGGTTTGATTTATTTGATTATGGCAAAGCACATGTGGAGTATCAGTCTAAGGGAAGAGATGCCTTTCTAAAGGACACTGACTTAGAACTTGAATCAGTGATTAATATACACAGATTATTATGAAAAACCTAAAAAAAAACTAATTCACTAACCGAAGAAGCTTACTGTATGATTTTGGCACAGGCAAAATTGAATTTGTTGTTTGCAGTTCAGCAATACCAAGTAACAAAAGATTTATTTATTTCCTCGTTCCAAACATACTACTGCTGCCCAACCAGTATAGTGGTTATTGTTGCTAACTGAAGTGCCGAAGGGCCCAGGTTTGAATCCTGGAGAAGGTGTGAATGTTTGTAAATGCACGGTGCCAGTGCGGCACAGCAGCATTCTAAATACATGGCAAGCTAAAAGCCCTCTCATGTGGTTTGGTAGAAGGGAAGAGTGGTGGGAGATCCTCGGACTCGTCCCCTCGGTGTGCTCACCATCAAAATTGGGGTGGAACTGAGCTAAATCGCACTGTCATCTATATGGTGCTCAAGTCTGTTGCCAATGACAGGTATATCTTGTGCTCCTTGCGATTAAGAATTTCATGGGCTTGGGCTGATGTTACTGTCAGACAAGTGAGCATAAGTAACAACAAACATATGACTTATGCTACCTGATGAGAAATTTTACAATTCATTTTGCTCATCCAATGCATATGAAAAATACTGGAAAAACGTTCAAATTCTTTTCACTTTGAAAACATTTAACATGAAAAAAGTGCCATTATTAAATTACTATATCATTCTGTATCTAAGTGTATATTCAATTTTACATACTGATTTTCTGAGTGATGTAGAATACATCTACAATTGAAGATTTTGTTGTTGTAAACAGGTATTTCAAATGTTTGGGTTATTACAGAAAATTTTGACTGCAGGAATTCCTTGGCTTCTTATTGCTGCTCCAGTTAGCATAAGAGTTCAGAATGTGACAAAAACAATGTAGAAGTATTTATTAAATGCCTAAGATTCAACAAAAAGATGAAAAATGTAGCAGAGAAAGTTGACATAAACAAAAAGCCATTTTCTGAAATTTGCCCCAGCTATATTTTTATGTTGAATTTTGTTGCTTGAAAAACATATTATGAAGTCCATAAATTCACATATACTTTTGTACAGATTAATAGACAGAAGTCAAAATGCACTGTTCACCAACTTACTTTATATACAGTAGAAACAGCATTGATGTTGCAATGATTCAGAAATCCCTCTTTTATAAAGGTGTTTATCCTGTATTTTCAATTCAATATGCAATTTCATTATGATGCCAAAGCAAAAGTTGTGAAGTCCTCAATTATTATTCATAATAAGAATATTCCTTCTCCTCTTCTGGATAGATATTATATACTAGTTTACAACACTGTTTTGAATATTAAAATTAAAGCTTCTAATTTGATTACTGGCTCTATGTATTTTAAACCCAGTGCTAAAAGCAACACAGAATTATAAAAAAATTCAAGAACATTAACAATAAAGAAACCTTACAATTCTTTATGTTGCAAGGAATAAAACAGCAAACCTGAGAGTTGGCACAATCCTACTTCTGACGACTGAGGTTCAAAGTTCTGTAATTTTATTAACACAAATCATTTGCTTATAATCAATGACAATCACAGACCTACTTTCAGTGGAAAAAAAACTGCTACTACTACTAATAATAATACGATTTTTTTTTCATTGGTGGGCACTTACGCAACTTACACTTGGCCACTACTAAGGACAAGCGCCTGGCCCCAGCCACTACCCCTGTTCTTATTGGTTGCCGTTTATGACGTCAGGTTGAAGAGATTTTATTATCGGTTTCGTGTAAGTTAGGTGAACTTATACTTTTTTTGTCTTGGTTATGTTTTGTATAAATGTGAATTTGTGGAATGTAACAGAGTATTTGCAATTAAAGCAAGCTTTTCGTGCCCAAAAATGCCGCGGGGAATTCATTTCGTCACTCTATGACATCACAAGTAGTGTCCAATAAGAGCTTGGGGTGGTGGCTGGCGCCAGGCACTTGTCTACAGTGGTTGGAAGCAGTAGCCACTTTATTATGGACACCCCTAATAGGTGGGCCACTATTATATCCTACAAAGGGACAAACAATTACTTATCATATTACTACTACTACTAATAATAATAAGATGCTGCAGTTGCACCATACCCATTACTCCTTTACTTACTCAAACTTTTGCTTTTCAACATGCTGCTATTCTCCATTAGTTTTAATTGTTTGAACTACTTAAAGTTTAATAAATTGAATTGATTTAACTGTAAAATCAGAATTATTTATGGATGAACTATAATCAATTACAAATGATTTCTTAAAGACAACAAAATCAAAATTTACAGCAAATGAAATTTTAGGCTCATTAAGTAAAGAGCACATAACTAAAGCTAGAAATTCATTTAAATCATTTTCATGCTCTATAAAATATTTTGCTTTTAAGTATAATTACATTCAGAAATAATTCATAAGATATCATGTTACAGAAATAAAAAAAGCAAATTTTACATAATAAAGTAATAATGACTATATTATACAATACTTCACCAAAGGGCTCTGAAAATGCTGCCATTTAAAAGGTTAATTATAAGCTACAGAAAAGTTTATTGCAAGCACTATTTATATGCATATTTTACTAGCATACTCACAGCATAAGGTATTCTATATTCTTCAAGCATGGATAGAGCAACTTCATCAAAATGTTGGAATCCAATGTTTCCATCAATTAACAAAAATGTTTTGACTAAACTATATTTAAAAAGAAAAAAAAACTATTTTTAGCCATGAAAAACTGGTTTTCATAAACTATAATTCCAATAACTGTATAAATATGATTATTACACATTGTTATCAAGATGCTGAACTTAAAGTGAACTTAAAGTTTTGGCCATTTAATGGAGGAAAAACAGACAAGAAAATATTAAAGTAGGCACATCCATAAAACAACTTTAGCAGCAACTTCCATTTTAAATCTTAAAACACAAGGATGTAAAAGGTCCACAACTATATCATAACTATATCTTTACTTACAGAGTCTGTCTTCATTTATGTCTTGCAAAAATTTCTTCACAAAAAATTAATTGAGTTTGGCTGAATCACACTATACTTTTCTATGCTGATATATGTAAAACTTAATAGTTTATACAGATAAAGCAATTTCTCTATATGAACATGGACAAAGAGAAAAACACAAAACTACGTCTTATAAAGGCAATATATTGCCAATTACAACTTGTACGTATATCACAACGTTTGGGTCAAATCCTTTCTAACTTGCAAACAGGAAACTTGCCAAATCTCTTCATAGCATCTATGAATATTCAGCACCATTCACAGGCATACAACTTTTACTTTTTTAACTGTTCATTTTGGAAATATCTTTAAAGAAATAAAGGTAAAATGCTGCCAGCTGTAAAGCAGGCTACAGGAAAGGTCTTTTTTTCCATCCTGTTGCTGAGCCAGCTTCATTAATATTTCTGATATAATTTTGTAACTGTTTTCCAAGTCCTAATCTAGCAAATTAGTGCACTTTATCAACCTTTTCCAAGTGACACAACAATGCGGTAAAATAGAAGGATTACAGGTGACTTTTTATCAAACACAAATGTTTGCTGTCTGTTTAAAAAAATATAAAGATGATGAAATCATTTGGAGAGGTGTGCCCTTTATTTTCTGCTACTAACTCATCCTTTATGCAAAGTGTGAACTACACTGGTGTGCAAAAATTAAGGACGAGATGGTTTTTTCAATATAACTTTGTACAAAACCTTTCCAAATCAACACATTTAATACCGTAAGATCCCCAATACGTAAGGACATGAGTAATGTAAGCAACACTTACTACAAGAGAAATCAGAGGGATAAAAAGAAGCTTTATTGAAAAAGTAGCATGGAGCCAATGCGACTGAAGGCCGAAACATCCCTGTGATGGGTGTCCAGCAAGAAACATCCGGTCTTTAATAGGGGATATGATCTCCCCTGACTGCTAGGCAGGTTTCACATCATTTGTGCATGCTGGATATGTGGTTGTTAATGAGCTGTTGAGACACTGCTGCTCGTTCCTCTTGTTGCACCAATCGCAGTTTCGGAATCGTTACTGGCGATAAGTTACGTGCTGCCACGGGTCTCCCTAGTAAGTTCCGTACATGCTTGACGGGATTTAGATCCAGAGACCTTGCCGACCAATCCATGTGTTCAATATCTTCACTCTCCAACAGCTCTTCGACAGTAACTGTGCGATGAGGTGGAGCGTTGTCGTCCATGAAGAGGAACTGAGGACCCATAGCCCTTGTGAAAAGACGCATGTAAGGAAGAAGAACCTCGTTACAATAGCAGTCCCAGGTGACGAACCTCCTTGGGAGATATGAAGGTCGGTCCGGCTACCAAGCATTATGTCTGCTCGAACGAGAACTCCGCGACCTCCAAAACAGTCCCTTTTGATGATGTTGAAGGGGTTATTGCGTGTTCCCCGCTCTGTCCAGATGTGTATGTGTCTAGAATCGCAACTCAGACTAAATCTGCTCTCATCTGTAAAGAGTACTCGTCCCCATTCATTGTCTCTCCAATTCCGGTGTTCCCGGCACCACAGAGAACGCCTTCTCCGATGGGCAGGCGTTAGAGGTACACACCGTACAGGGCGTCGTGCAAACAGACCACTACCGTGCAGTCTTCTGGCCACGGTAAAACGCGATATCGGTCGTCCAGTCGCCTGTGTCGTGTGTCTAGCGATTTCTCCCGCTGTCTGCCGCCTGTTTCTTCTGGCCTGTAAGGCAATATACCGGTCATCTGCGGGTGTGGTTCCTCGTGGACGACCACTACTAAACCCCCGGATAGCTGTTCCTGTAGTTTGAAATTGTCTCCAAAGTCGTGAAACGATGCTGTGAGCAATTCCGAACTCTGCAGCCACACTTGTCACACTGCGGCCTTCCTCCAACTTCCCAATGATTCGACCTCGGGTAAAAGCATCCAGATGTCGTCTAACACATTGATTATTCACCATTTCTCACTGAGGCAGCAACTCGGTGTGATTTTAACTGCTATACGGCATGCAATCTCTGCCAGAAATACTGATCTTACACTGACAACATGCTTTATACTACTCAGACACTTCCCCATTACGTCTACCTGCATATCTGCGCATGTGCTACCGTGTATCACCTTACTTAATCTCCTGATTGGTCTTTCTGTCTGCTCTGCCACTTCGTTCAGCTGATATGCTAATGTTTCGACTTCGTCCTTAATTTTTGCACACCAGTGTATGCACATAATATAGTTAAATTTCCTCACGGCTAGATTACCATTCAATTTCATGTATAGTATTACAAATGAACTACACTACTGTGCAGAATTAAAGGATGAGATGGATTTTTGAATGTAGTGCCATGAAGAAGTGTTCTACATTGACCCAAATCAAAGCATAAGATCCACAAGATGTGAAAATAAGAGACAAGTGAGCAAAACCACCCAAAACACGGAAACAAAAGGATAAAAGCCACTTTATTAGAAAAGTAATTCCACGACCAACTAGAAAGAAGACATAAATGTCCATGTGACAGGTACCTTCAAAGAAAAATTCAGTCTTTAGAAGAGGATATGATCACTCATAACTGCAATACACGAATTACGCTCTCTGTCCATGCTAAGGACAAGGTTGTCAAGGGGCTACTGAGGCATTGCTCCTCATTCCCCTTACAGCACTAATTTCAGCTGCCAAGTGTTTCCCGAAAAAGCCCACATGAATTCTATGGGATTTAGGTCCGAAGACTTTGCAGGTCAATGCATATGTTGAATATCTACAGTTTCCAAAAGCTCTGTGACATCTACTGTATGATCTATGAAGAGGATCTCTAGACTCACAGCACCTCTGAACAGATGCATGCGAGGCAAGAGAACCTCGGTACAATAGCAGACATCAGTGACACAACCTCCTTTTGAGATGTGGAGATCAGTACAATTATCAAGCATGATACCATTTCAAATGAGAACTCTAGCACCTTTAAAATGGTCCTTTTCAATGATGAAGGGGTGACTGTATGTTCCGTTCTCTCTCCAGATGTGTATATACTTTCTAATACTCTTTCTCTTAAGTCATGTAGCATATACATGCATACCCTACAATGCTGGTCCCTTAGTTTATCTCTTGATTGGTCTTTCATTCCATTTTGTTGTCTTCTACTTTTATGCTAATTCCTTCACCTCATGCTTAATTTTTGCAGACCAGTGTAAAATTGATACAACTCCATCTGATTATACCTTGGTGCAAGCACCTGTTAAACATTTGAAAACAATCTAAACATCTGATTATACCTTGGTGTAAAACATTTGAAAACAATCTAAAAACTCTGAAACCAATGCTAGGGAGCCAAGATAAGGTTGCAGAAGAGAAACTAGAGACCTGTTTCTATTTTAACTGCTTACTATAACAGGAATTTGATTCCCAGACAACTGAATTTAATCTTGCAGCTCTAATGATACTTCTGTATCATGGCAAACATTATACACAAGGTTTAACGAGAAATACCATTATGCTAGAAAAATAATGTTCTATATTTTGCTAAAAACAAAAAACAATTGAGCTGATTTGATGAGAAGTACATCAGAGATGGAGCCTATAATGGGTTCGTGTTCCCATTAGTGACAAAATAAAGCTTAGTTTAACAAGTAAATTTAATTAATCACATCCAAAGGGAGTTAAGAACATGAAATAATCCTATCAGCACTACAAAATATGAGCACCATAATGGAGTAGATGTGGGGTAATCGAAAGAATTTATACTGGGAGATAAAAATCCTTTGCCAAACATGTATGGGAGAGTATACACATTAATCATTACTACTCCCAAAAGAGCATTCTAACTAAATTCACCAATTTTCCCTGGACAGCATCATAACACTTTATTAAGAGTGTTTTTTGGGGGGGGGGGCAGAAAGCTTTCGTTACAACCAGATATTTGATGTTTCAGTGTATATTTGCACACTATGTTACATATCACCCAAATAAATTCATACAATTTCATGAAACATGTTTTGAGAAATCAGCATTTCTGTGCATGTAAAGATTAAACGAGCACTGTGGTAATTTGCATATTTTTGTAATGTGAATTTTAATGAATATAACTATCCCAGGTAATATACACTCAACATACTTTTCATAGTATTGCTTCCAAGTTACGTCTTATACCTTTTCCCGATATCAGTAATTTCATCTAATTATGGTAGAATCTTATTACAGAAAAAGATCATATAAAAATCATCATAAATAGGCTTAATTAATTTATCTCTGGCTTGCTTTTATTCAGAACTGATTTTTTAATAAACATTTCTAGAAGTTTTTCATAGCAATATACTTCTAAGTTTGGAGTGATATATCACAATTTATACAAGCTGAGATAAGACAACTAGAAAATCCATTATACCTACACTGAATATTTTCTGCACTGCACAAACTGCCAGCTTTGAAGCAGAGGCATTTTGATGATTTTAGAGCTTTGCTGTTCTAATGTTCTGCTTGCAAGAAATTTTGCCAAATTCATGTGGTCATTCATTACCTTAAGTTTTTATAACTAAAGTTAAAAATTCTTTTTAAAAATCTGACTTTGAAGCAGTGATGTCCCGATCATGCGCATGAATTTTCTCTTGGTGTTTTTCTTGAAGCAGATAAGGTCAAATCCATGAGGTCAGATACTTTTCAAACAATGCTGACTCATAGTCACAAATATTACATCAAATGAAACAGCTGTCTGATAGCTTGCCTTCTTTTTTATAACAGACTACACCATTTTAGCCTTTTACTTTATCCAATGTTCCATTTTTATCAAGTAAATCATATGGGAAATAACTTGGATTCAAACAGGAATTATTGTAGAATTCTGGCCAGCTTAAATGGAGGAAACAGCTGAACTGATGCTAATCAGGTTGAGAGAATTTGGTTTTCATGAGCTGTTTGGGTATGAAGTAAATGTAAAAGACAAAGTACACAGTGACTTTTTGCTGCTCAAAATACAAAGAAAGACTTGATTAATGAACTGTGATAATCTGTTCATTTGATTTCTATTTCTAAACCAGCTCAAGATAATGGCTCTCATCTGAATGTCCAGGTTTCATATTTTTTTAATATGATTTATTATGGTTTGAGGTAACTTAAGCAAGGATACACTCCACACCAACATAAAATTACATATCCAGCTCAAAATGACGGCTCTTATCTCCTAAATGTTCAGTCTTCTTAATTTTTCTTTAAATACCATTTATCATGGTTTGAGGTAACTTAGGCAAGGTTACATCACACAAATCAACACAGAATTACATATCTGAACTAAGCCTAGATACTTTAAAAGCAAAACTCAATTTCCTGTTTGTACTTATGACTATTTAGGAGCTATCTCAAGCACTAAAATGGACACATAATAACTTTTTAAGGTCATGTAAGTGCGAAATGAGAGTACAACATTAATGGCTTCAGAATCAAAAGACATATCACTAGGGGCTACATACAAATTTTGTACACATATTCACAGACTACAATCTACAGAAAACTGGCTTATATTCATGTTAAACATAATTAAAAAAGCAGCAGCAGGCTGTTCTCTTGCAGGGATTAAAATCTCGTTGAATTACCAACATTCAAAGACTTCAATTTACTCAGTTGCTAGTAGGCAAATGAAAACTTCATTAGGTACAGCAAATTGGTCAACTCAGTCTAAGTGACAGCACTGTTTCAGCACTGACAGCATTGAATAATAGATTTTGACAGCACTGACAGCATTGAATAATCTCAGCTCAGTTGGTGATAAATGGCATCATGTTAAAAGCAAATGTTAACTTTAATTGATACAAGAAAAATTGTGTCCATACCTAGAACAACTTAATTCTTTAGACATATAAATAAAATTATACTTTTTAGAAACAATTTTCAAACACAAAATAATTCACAGAGATGATTTAAGAATTCCATTTGAAGACAATATATTAAAATTTTATTTAAAATGATGAAAGAAAAAAGATACACTTATATTCAATATTCTATTAGTCAAATAAAATGTAAAACAAAAATCACTAAATAAAATTTATGCCCAGTTTCCTGAAATTAATATAGCAGTTGAACATTTAAATGGCCCACCAGAGGTTAAATGAGTTGACTGCTGAACACTAGCAGCTTCATTGATTTTTTTAGGGTTTTCCTCCAAGTGCAAGTTGAATACGAGTTAGTTTCCATTAGAAAGTACTTCACAGTGGCATGTCCCCCTTTAACACGTTCATGCCACCGGTGGCCCGCACTAGATCGTTTCATCGGGCGGTGCCGGTTTGCAGGTCTGAACAGGCAAAAATCGCGTGCCGCCAGATGAAGCACGTCATTAATTTGAGCGCTGCCTCACAGCAAAACTAATGAAAATGGGCCTCAGTATGAACGTGTTAAGCACATAGCCCTTGTGCACTTCAGCATAATCAATTAGTAGACAATTAACATTTTAACAGTTATTGAAGCCACATAACAGCACTTGAGTACCAATTATTTAAAAGGTCAATAATGTGTGCTGTCATTCCAGATCTATACAGCAACATTCCAATACCACTAATAGCAATTGTTGATTGTGATTTGAAGGTTTCTCATTAAAAACTGCTTTATGACTATGAGTGACAGAAGATGCAGTATATAAATATTTTTGAGAAATTGTTGATTATTTTATATTTCGAGCAAATTTGAGAATAGAAGCAATGTTAGTGCACGTGAGATTCTTCTGTAAATGTACAAAATAAAGCAATTACAAATTCTGATATATAAAGAAATCAACTAGCCATTCACTGATAAGTACTTCCAGCTCTGTTGAATTTTAAACAGAACTACTGATTTTGAGTTAGATTGTTTTATATTAAGCAGAACTCTAACAACCTGCAAATAAACCCCACCTAATGCAAATTTAATGTCATATAGTTAGCTAGCACAACTGAGTGAAAAAAGTACAGTTTTAAAGTGATTAATCAGTCAAAATGATTTTTTTAACATTACACACAATACCTTTTGTTGCAAATTTAAAACAAATTTACTTTCATTCCCACAGTTTGTTAAAAAAAGAGAGAAAAACAGATAGCTATTGCATTACAAAACAGCGCAGGCACTGGGCAAAATTGTTAAGAAATGATGGGCCCTTTTCATTCGAAGGAAAAAAAAAATATTAGATTCTGTGTTCTAATTCAAAACTGAAACATGACCAGAAACTAAGACAATAATAGAGTTCGTACATACTTCTACACAGACATGAAGTATTGGGTTGGCAACTAAGTAATTGCGGATTTTTTTTTAGAAAATCAAAGACAATTTT
>KK120810.1:0-45197 GCA_000611955.2 Stegodyphus mimosarum
ATTCTTAAGAACAAAAGATAATTTTTAAAGTTAAAACGAACGTTCTACCATAAAAAGTGAGCGGGCTGCCCAACGGGCTAGAAAACTTCAAATATGTGCACCAAAAAGGCGTCTGAGTGTCCTTTCCACCGGGCAGAAAGACTTGATCAAATGATGCATCGACTTTTCAAATGTCAGCAAAAGGCATCCATTACGCCCGACTTCACACTTGGTAATTTTCAAAGTTTATAATTTTCAATCCAAACAAAATAAATCACTAAAACTTGTAAAAATGCAAACCGGAGCACAAAAACGTTCAAATAGCAAAGGTATTTAGAACTAGTGATGCTTTAAAATCAAATACACCGGCAAACATGACACGTCATAAACTTCAAATTCTTCAATCTTGCAAAATAAGCTTCACAGGTATAAAAGCTATATATATTCGTGAACCAGAAAAATTCTTCAATCTTGCAAAATAAGCTTCACAGGTATAAAAGCTATATATATTCGTGAACCAGAACACTTGAGCAGTCCGAAAATCCCATTTGCACAAACACAGAATCAATATTTACTGCAAAATAAGCACTTTTAAACCAGAGCGAAGACAAAACTCCTAACAACATGGTTGCCGTTACGGTTAGCATTGCTGAATGATGTGTCGATTGTGTGCATAATGAAAATTTAGATGATGAACTTGTAATAAAGTAACTATTTAAATTATATTGTCTTGAGTTCTTACTGAGCCGTTACCTTTATGCAGCATGAAGAAAAAATATTCACATATGGTTGGATGTGTTTATGTATGCATGTATGTACAATGGCTTCTAAAAGTATTCCTATACTTTAAGAATTTTTAGAAAAAACACTGTGGAATTGAATTCAAATATAAAGCCCAATATTTTTTGACATCATCTCCACATGACAATCTTCCATTGCTCTACAGTTCAGGTTTTGTGACTTTGGCACCACTTTCTCACCTTAAGGTATTTTGATAACTGAGGAGTGGCTTTGAATTGCTGCTCACCCAAAAATATCCCTTTGTATTGTTTTGGTACTGATAGGGTTTGTGAGTGTGACGTTCAGTTCAGCAGTAATTTTTGTGGCAGTAGTTCTCTTATTTTTCATCACAATCTTCAATGATTATATATCATGATCACTCAACACGCACATTTCATCTGTGCTGTGATTTAGCGGATGCAGTTTTTCCGGTTTTGCTGTATGAGTTTAAAAAAAAGTCATGGGCATGATGCTTCTTGAAACACCAAACACTTACCTTAGTTACAGAAGCACCCATCATATGAGCCCCAACAGTTTGCCTATGTTGAATTCATTTAGCTCCAACTTGATGCGCTCACAACTGCACAGAACACTGTCTCGATAACAAATGACACTTGCAACGTTGAGGATATTGTACAGGTGACATTAGTGAGCAAACACATCAGCACCACCAACAGCTTTTGCAAGAATAAACATTTCAGTTCAAACATGCATTTTATAAGGTATCTCCATATTTTTGTCCAACCCCTGAGCATACCAGTGAAGAACAAGTGTCTAATTCCAGTTGAGATCATGTATCTCAAGAAGCATGGATGGTAATTTGGTTTCACATATTTTAGTTGCAAAATCCAGTGTAATTTCTAAAAACTTTGACTGCCCTGATTTCAAAAACTGTTCCTCAAATAATAGCAATCTAAAAAAATGCTGCTGCATAAAATTACATATATCAAAACAAACAGCATTGCTTCAAGCCAATAAAAGTAAACTTTTCAAATTTAAATGTGGTTTGTGTAGTTCGTCACTTTAACACTAATAAAAATATGCTGTTTTGCAAGCAGAGAGAGCATTCACTCCCTTGAATTTTCATAAAAAAATTACATAAATGCCCATTATGAAATGAATAGAAAAACCTCCATTACATTTTCAAACAAAACATGAAATAGCCATTGATAAAGAAAAGAATGAATTTTCTACCTTTCATGATTTCATGCTGTCGAATGGGCATTTTTAAAAGGAAACAAAATATAAATTTATTAAATTTACAAAGGAACAGGAACAATTACATGTAAAATACTATTATTTTGTATACCTTGTTCAGAACATTACATATCAAAAACAAGAGGTATGTTATTTAAAAATACAAGGAGGTAACAAAATTAATGCCCATTGCCCAGCCTGTATAAAAGTAAGTTAATTTAATGATGGAAAACGTACTGCTTATATTGAAAAAACTCGTAAGTCATTTACTTGTTACAAATTCAGAATAGCAATTATTAGCAACAAAAATTGCTGGAAAAGTCCCCCTCGATGTAACTTTAGACAAAATTCAGGGTTCTGTTTTTGATGCTGGACTTGAGAGATTACATTTTTTGACAAAGATTTGTGGAATATTGAAAATCCTTATAATCTACAGTCATAAGCTGTAAGGCATAAAAAGGATTGCATTAAGTGCAGAAGCCTCAATTAATAAAATGAGTAGTGAAGACAACTGTGTTTTATTTTACAAGCCTCAAAATAGAATTGTAGAAAATTATCCTGAATTTAGAAAGGATGATTTTGCTTTAATTATAATGAATGACTCTCAGAGGCCTTTAATACAGAAATTTGGATAAGACTGTATATGTGTATGTGGTATTCATGGGTTAAACAGTTATGAATTCAAACAAGTCACGTTACTTGTACTTGAATATTTGCATCAGGCTTTCTCTGTGCACTTTTTGTTACAAACAGATCTGACCAGGGATTTTCTTCTGTTTTCTTTTCATATCTGAAAGATAAAGTAGGGCAGTTAACACCTAAAAGTATTTGTCTGACACGGCTGAATGCTTTTTTAATGCATAGATCATAGAAGTGAATCTGCCTGAGGCATCTGCATTGCACATGGCCTGTAAACAGGACGTGGAGGAATACGTTTTAAAAATTAAATGGGGTAAGAAAAAATTGAAACATATAAAATTTTAAAGAATGTGATATCCATACTTTCAAAATAATGATGGAAGGTGCAATTAGAAAATTTTCTCAAAAAGAACGATACTCAAAATTTTGCAAACAATTATGAAAATACGATTAATTTTTAGGCATTTTGCTAACGATTATACAACAGCTTAAATACAAATATGCACACAGAGCACATACATCTGCATACAGATCTGTTCTACAGAGGCAAATTAATAAGTAAATTAAAAGAACTGAGAAAAAGGCACAAAACAAGTATGCTTTGATGAATAGATAATATTTTCTACCAAAAATTCCGAATTATATTATGTACAAGAGATAACAAAATAATGTGACTGCCCGTTATTATGCAGAGAATGCAACGCATGTATTTATAGATATACTTGTAGTTGTGTTGATTCTGCAGTCTGCTGGAATATGTGCAAACATATTCATTTAATTTGCTTCAAAAATAAAAATAAAATTTCAGGATCAAATGAAAGTAATAATCTTGATCAGTCTTTGCAAATTGATTAACCTGATGAATAATCAGAAGTATTACTTGAAAATTACATGTATCAGCATCAAAACTCAAAGATAATCTGTGAAAAGAATGTGTAGTCTTGACTGATTCACTTTCTTCATCAGAGGAATATGAATTGTTTCAAAAAATTGTTATATTACTGAAAACAAAATTAGGTGTTATATGATTAAATAATACTGCAAATAAAAATCCTTCTAATACGTCAAAAAATATACCTTCAAATAAAAATACTGATGCTCAGAAGAAGATTGTTTTCTACGAAGAGAAAAAGGAAAACAATTTCCATTTCAAAGCCAACAGTCAAAGAAACTCATGACTGCATTAGCAGTATATACAATATCAAAGATGTGAAAATAAATAAAGATAAAATTTCTGTAACTACTACATACAAATATCAAAATTGTAAATGTATGTGTACTACTACTTGTTTCAGTTCTTTTTAATTTTTTTAAAATTTTGCTTTATATAAATATTTTGAAATTTAAGAGGATTAATGAATATGAAATTGAAAAAGAAATGACCAAATTGTTAACATTTATAAATTGCAGTTTAAATCTTCCTAGATTATACTGGCTGTAATATTTTCAGTGGTATATTAAAAATTATAATTCATCTTGAAAAATGTGTGACTAATTTTTCTTTTAAAAATACTTTTATTGATTTAAATAATTATGATGCATTTTGAAATTTTCAAAAGTGGCCATCTTATTAGTGAAGTGAAATGTAATGAATTACTATATGCTTAAATAATTTATCATATTGTTACAGAATGCCTAGGCTGCGGAAATCATAGCTTCCCTGCAAGGCAGGGTTAGGGTTACCAGATTTGGCACAAAATCGCCCATCTGGAAGCAAAATTGGCAGTATGAATATTCTAGAACGCATATTTAGCAATTTTCCCTAGAATGTTTATGAAGGTAAGTTGAAGCTATATATTATAGCCTGCCTGTTCGCGGAGAGAGGTGTATTTTGAGTTCAGTAGTAGTGTTTTGAGTTCAGAAATTAGCTGGAGAGCGATCGACCCAGTCGGGAGCTCTAATTTAATGCTTTGCTGTGAAGCTGTCTTCACTATTATAGCCTGAAGGCTGTGCTTTTGATGGTTTCAGCAGGTCTGTCGTAGTTTTTCGGTTACTGTAATGTGTCTTTAGAACTGTCCTGTGTAACACTGATGAATGAATTGTGTTTTAATTCTTCTTCAAATGTTGTCATCAGTCACTCCACATCCATGAACCCTTAGAATGCAACATTATTGTATGTATCATTTCATTTGTACACAAATGAAGTGTCTCATTTACTCTTGGCTTGCCTGTGTTAAGAAGTAATTCAGAATATTAGACATGAATATATATTCCGAAGTTTGTAATTCCAAAATATAATAATCTTACTTTTTCCTCCAATTTTATGCATATACAGCAACATGGTTAATATGCTCAAAATGCAGGTAAATGTTGACAGAAACCAATTTAGAAACTATTCATGGTGTCCTAAAATACAAGCTATGATTTATAATATAGATACCAAATTTCTTGACTTCATCCAGATGCTAAAATGCCTGTAAATATGATAAATCCCCATGAAGAAAGATGGTCCATCCCTATGAAAACTTGCAGAATTTCATATAACAAATGTGCAAAAATGGAAATCTTGCAAATTAACTGTTTCAGAATAGTGTCAAATAAAATTTTAAAAAAAAATCGAGAAGAAATTTCTGATGCCGCAGCAAAATTTGAAGAGAAAATATTCCTTATCATTATTACTGAGGATACTGTAAACTAACTATGTCTGGATACAGTGTGATATAATTCTTGTGGAAAAGAACATGAAGCTCAAATTAAAATCAAGATTATTTTTATATATGTGAAATTTGCTAGTAATATAAAAATTTTTACAAGATTTTTATAAAAAGAATAGATCAATTTCCATACTTACCAACTAAACAGTGAAGCTTCAGTTAAAACTTTACAGTTAAATCTCTCATAGTTAGCAATATCAAAATAGTGGCCCTTTTGAAGATCTAAATCTAAAACCAAAATTTAAGTTGTCAACATTGTTGGTCCGAAAATCACACTTTCAATTTTTCTGCTGCCAAAATTATTCAAAAAACATCTTCCGTTGGTGAACTGGATTTTCTAAAGGCATTTCACATTCAAGAAAATCTTTCTGTTCTAGTTAACGACCCTAATTCCAATCCATCTTTGCCTTCAGCCTTTAAAGAAATTATGTTTTAGTTCTGGTTTCATCAACAGATGGCACCAGTAGCTTGTCTCCTGTCCAGGCTTTCTTATTTTATATTATCTAATCATTATATCTTATCTCGTTCATTTGCGCTTTTGCAGCTGAGCATGATGGTTCGGTAAAACCATCGAAACTAGTCCTGTGAAAATTTGAAAATATAATGCTGATTTTTGTTGTTTGACTTCTAAATCAAAATTTAGGATTATGGGATTTAAAAAAAAATGTAATGGGCTGATAATTTGAAGACTTTAATGTGTAAAACATTTGTATTATGTTTTTGTCATCCAACTTAACAAACTTTATCCAACCAATGAATTATTCAGAACAGAATACTATTAAGTATAGACTATAAAATTAAGTATATACTATAGAATACTATACTATTATTAAGTACTGTCTATTTTTATGTGTCAGTGTGCAAACTTGAAAGCAGTGTCCATGATTTTTCAAAAATAATTCACATTTTCATTCTTCAAGAGATCATATTTACTTTGGCTCTTGCCTGGAAAAATATAAATAATATTACTTTATGCTATTGCTGGTGTAAATTGTGCCCTGTAATCATATTTATAAATGATGAGCCAAGTGACAAAGATTCTGTTGGTTTTAAAACAAGTCCAGCACCAATGTGTGACTGCTTGGATTTAGTTACATGTTTGGAGAAGATTAGTGAGAGGATATGCAGGCTTGAATGTACACAATACTGTTCCCTGTCATACTCTCTTCAGATGACGATGAAATAATCAGACATATGCTAGTAAAGGAGAAAGATGATATTCAGAGCAAGAGATTTATGTCGAGAGAAGTTGATGAAGAATTGTGGACTTTTATTGAGGTTGCCAAGAAATTTTTATCTTTGCCCACACATGATGTTATGAAGCTGCATTTTATACATAATGAATTTTAAAACTGTGACAACCTCATCAGCAAGCAGATATTAAGTTATTTGACTTCACATTAAGAAACACACAATTTTCAAGTGATAATATATATGGTAATTTTAAGATGTTGTTTAAATTTCATCTTCATGAAATCTAAAAACTATGGATGTGCATTTTAATTTTAAATAATTTATATAATTTTCAGTATTAATTGTTGAATAGTAGTCAATAGATTAAACAATGCAATCAACGGATTTTGCATGCTGCAATTTCTACAGATAGCATCATGAAACATGAACAGAAGAATTCTAGAAATATATATTCAAGTATCTGATGATACTGGAAAAAATCTTTTATCCAGGAATGGTGAGATTTCCATTACTGTCAGGTAAAGGGATTCCACTGTACTTAAAAACTTAACCTATTCAATAACAGAAGAAGATATCTGCAATAAACAAAGTGCAAAATACTAAAAGTGAAGCAATGTACTAAAAAACATGGAGACACTATTAAAAAATTACCAAACTATGTCCCAGAGCTGAAGAAAATTAGGAAACACAAGCAATCTTTATTTTAACAACATATTCAGCTTTAACATTATCACTGAAAACTAGTAGTCGAAAAGAACTATCCAGCATTTCAAATATCAGCCAATGTGTGAGAGGACATCGAAGCAATTTCTATACATTAAGACTAGAAGGAAAGCCCTCTTGTCTGTTCTAAGGAGAGACTAATGGGAGTTACTCTATAGAATGTCCAGTTTGTCAGAGAAACTTCAGAAAATCTGAAAATAAAACTCCCTCTACACTCAGCATTGCAAATTTCCCAGTATTAGCTAAAAAAAAAATTATATATATATTCAAAATTCCAGCCAAGAATCATACAGTTCCAAAGTAAACAATATTTTAGTTCTCCCAGGAGAGGATCTAAAGAAAATTCTTAAAATATTTAAAGACAATAAATCTATAAATTTCAAAATACAAGTTATTAAAATTATATAGGAAGTAAAGCAGCCAACCACTGGAAAAATACTTGCTGGATCCCAAGCAGTTGAAATGATCATTCAGTTAGCAGAGCAAGACAACTAGAATGTCACCCGAGTGATAATGATTCATCAGTCTTGAGTTTGACTCGAGCTTGAGCAGTTTTTGGTGACTATCACAAATCATACCACAAAACTATTTTCTGGACATGTTATCCTTTTTTGCAGGATATCAGTAACTTCAAACTGGAACTTAACAATGACGTTTAGATTGTACTTAGAACTTATGACAAACTTTTAGATTGCACTTAGAACTTTAGCTTTTCACATCAGCTAGCCATAGGCATTATTTCTGAAGACAATCCATATGATAGCTATAAGGCTAATGCCTGGTATGCAAGTTGGATATTGAACTATGCATAAAATTTTAATTACAATACTTCTTTCAAATATTAATATTCTGATAAATTTGATTGTGTTACAACTCATGATATTAAAATTTAATTCAATTTTTTTAGATTAATTTTAAAACACTATAGCAGTAAAGAAACAAGGGAAGCAAGAGATAAATAAAAAATTAAGCCTGTTAATGCTTACGAGATCTGGGTCCTATGATGCCAAATGAAATGCAATAAATATGTGATGTAATGCAAAATCACATATGCATAATCACAATTTGTTATTCTTATATAAAATATTTTTATGACATAAACTAAATTTTATATAAGAATATATACTTAAACTTACACATAATACTATATAATAGAAGTTTTTTATATCCAAATCAAAATATATTACCCAAGTTATTATTCATATATAAACTTATAACATCTTTGTTACATTACCTATATTTTGTTACATGTTGATATCAGCTTCAAAATTACTTTTAAAATAATAGGATTTGCTCTGTGTTTACCAAGTGCATCAGTTCAAGTAGAAAAGACTTTTTTCAAATATAAATGCCATTTGGTCTTCAGAAAGAGATTGATTACAAATGTCAACAGTATAGGAACTTGAAAATAAATCCCAAATATTTATGTTGTGAACTTTTTGAACATGCAAAATACAAAAAGACTTTTTGAGGAAAGTATTATGCGATTAAATATGTGCAAGAGCGGAAAAGAAACAAGAATCCACATCATCTTCACAACTGCTTCACAATAGACAACTGCTAATGTTATGTGGTCTACTTTTTAATATCTTGAATATTTTGTTGTTATTGCTGTATAATTTCATTTTATTCCTTTATACCAACTTTTGTTTGCCATATGGGCTTGTACACATTCTGTAAGTTTTAATCCCTGAAATGAATTTTTAATAAATGTCATGCACATGGACATCCACAGAATATTTTCCAAAGAGGGACAATGAGACAAATAATTTCATCAATACATTTTTAGCCCAACCAGTGGCCGAATGATACCAGACCACTGAATATTGGTAGTTGGTTCTGAGTTCAAATTCAAGTGAATGGACTTGCTGCATGGCTGATTTCTCTGTGTGTAAAATACAAGCTAGTTTTGCTTAAAAGGTCCTTCATGAAGGCATCCCTTCCCTTAGTAGATTTGCCATATTCCAGTTCCAAAAATCAAATGAATACATTTTTATTTAATTACTTAATTTGGAGGTTCTGCAGCATATTATGAAATATAAAACATTGCATTAATTTAGAAACACATTTTATATTCAATTCTTGAAGAAGTGCAAGTGTTCATTTCCCCTTTCCTGCAGACTCCTATTGGCTTTCACTTTTATTCCTAAAATATGGTAACCCTAATCAACATCTCACCAATGATGGTGAAATGTTGATTAGGGCTACCATATTTGAAGAATGAAACAAAGATAAAATTAACTGTAACTTTTGTAACTGGTGAGGGAAAAAAAAGTAGATATCTCTGGTATGTATTGTATATGCAAATATTCTGAATTTATTTAAATGGTTATTAATAGTTATTATATAGTTACATTATCATTGAATTTTTTAAGTTAAGCCTATTTATTTTTCAAATATTATTACTACCCTAGTGTATGTACAAACTATGCAATGTATAACAAACTTACTTGTTATACTGATTCTCAAAATGTTAGTTTTTTCCTTTTCTGCCCGTTTTAATACTTCATTAGGAAAGTTTTCTTTAAATTTTGAATCATTTATGTTCCCATGAACTTTTATACAGCAAGTTGAACGAATTATTTAATTTTGTTGTATTATAAACAAAATTCGTGATTTAATATAAATCTAATTTCTAATTAGAAATTTAGATGACATAAATATTTTAATTGTATTTTAAAATTTCTTCTTGTAGCTGAAAAGAGAAAGCAGTGTTTGGTTTGATGACATGTGATGAATAATCGCAGTGTATGAGCTATAATGCCTTTAAATTAAGATTTTTCATTCTTCAATTTACATATATACTCAAAAGGATTTCCCTAAAAACATGCAATGCAAGTTCCTGTATTTGTTACATTTTCATGGAAAACGTTAAAGTTCCATTGTAAGCTCTAAATGTACAAGCAAAATGACATTTGTAGCAAACACCAATATAAAAAAATTAGAACAAACTGAGCACTGATTAGGAAGAACTGATTTTTGAAATTTACTCATTTAAGAATTAAGAAAGACTGATAAGTAAGAAATTCTAATAGAATTTATACATAACAATTCATAACCCCTAATGAACACTAAACATTTATAGCATGATAGTCTCCTTGTAGTGACTAATATAATTTTAATGTAATTTACCAAACTGCCAAAGCAGAATTTTTTGTCATGTGTTATTATACTAAACTAAACTTCAAGCATTTTATTATTGTGTAACTAGTATTATGAATATTTTTAACCAGTATTTCTAAAAACAAATTAATTCTAAATATAAATAAGTAGCAATAACATTTTATTTCTATATGCAAGGCAATAAGTTTTTGATTTTGCAAAACTGTTGTAAATCTCTTGTGGAATACAAATTATGCAATTATAATTTATATGCTTGTTATTTCGTATGTGCATTTCTTCAAGTACATAAATCTTAATGTTCTACTACAGCTGTATTAATATGCAAATGTATACTGTTATTTCATTTTTTGCAAATTCAGTTTTTTTACGTTGTTTTCTAGGAAAATAATTCGCAAATAAACATTCATACAGTTAGTTTTATATCAGTTTTACTAATATAAATATATTATTTGCATTATGAATGCTGATTAACAGTGCTTCCAATAATATGCAAATTTATTCTAAGTGTGTGGGAATGAATTCTATAAATAAGTCGAAGTAACCGTTCATTCTATTTATAAGACATTGTGTTTTTGATCCTGCAAAACTCATTTATATATTTTATAAAATGCAAAATTCAATATTTTTATTTCTATGTTTGTTATTCTTTATGTATATTTCTTTGAATGTACAAATCTTAATGTCTTGCTGCATCTAATATGTTAATATGTAATGTAACTGTTATTTCATCTATTAGTCTTTAAATGGCTGAGGATTATACACCATAATATTAAGTGGTAGACATTCACACTGTAGTTTGCAAATTTTCAATATTTTTATTGCTGATTGTAAGGATTAGAATAAAAATATTAGTAAACCCACTTCAGATAGAATGTTAGATAAAAAGATTCAATCTCTGGTGTTTTTAACTTGCTCTAATTTGCATAGCCCAGGGTTCCAAAACTTTATAGTCTAGTGAATGTACCATGATAATTCCCAGGCATAACAAACAATGTTCTACTTAAACCAAATATTACTAACCTTTGATTGCTGCAAGAAGAGTGTCTGAAAATATCAGTCTTCTTCCATCTTGCAGTATAGGGTTGCTGTGTTGATATATGTTCCAAATAAAATTTTTATCTTAAGATGCTTTTGGGTCATTTTCACCAAATGATTCATTTCAGATTTTTTTTTTTAAACCAAAGTGCACAACTTCCTTTTAAAATGAAAATAAGCATTATGGTACATGTTTAAGATATATGAAAAACTAATTGGTTATGCACTTGGTCTGCATGTAAATGCTATTGCAATGTTAAGTTGCAAGACAAATTGACTTACTTTGAAGTGCCTTATGTCCCTAAAGTTCAAAATCAAGTATTTGTCAGTAATGCTTAAATTCAAATGAGCGACATTTATAGCCACTGTTTTTGATCATGCTGAAATTTATGCTAAAACATTTTCTAATAATAAGGTGTAGCAATATTCATTTAAGTTATCTTATTCATAGTTTTTTATATTTATCTTGTAATGTTTGTTTGAAAAGTGTTATGCAAAAATAGTTCACGTGTAACTGGATGATTTCTAGCTATTCTTCCTTTTAAATGCTTTTCTAAAGTAACTTTTTTTTGGGGGGGGACTTAATTGCTCCTCTGGCACTTGATTTTTGCCGCTTTTCATTTGTTTGTGCTATTATTTTCCCTTTGCCACCTTTTCTTCTGGACCTGACGCTTAAGTTTTTCATTATCCTGTGGTAATTTCAAGTTATCCATAGCAAGTTTGCTTTCATTTCATTTTTTCCATTGCTTTTTTAAAAGTGATTACAAATATCATTGACTAAATACCATAATTAACAATAATTGAACTTTTATTATCTTTGTTTTGGGCTTGTTTATATTTTTCTGGATTTTGTTTCAGCCTTTCTCTGTAGCGCCTATGCTTTTCTGCAGGTGTTAAAGCCATCCTGGATGCTAAAATAATACTTATTAACCACAGTGAGAAAATAATGTCAAGTCTGTTACCTTCAGTCCAACATGTTACCAGTAACATGGTTACAGACTTCACAAGTAACGGATCTGACATTCAAATCAAAATATTAAAAAAAAGCTCGCTTGCATAATTTGCAATTTAAATAATAATACAAATATCTTCTAAAAGTATCTAATCTGCCACCTTTAGGCAGACCTACAAACTAATTGTGGCTAAAAAAAATCAAGGTAACAGACTTGACATGAAGTGGAAGACAAATTATTTTTATTGATTTGCTAAAAAAAACTTCTGCAATTAATTTTTATCATGAATGTAACACACTAATAGTTCATATTTAAAATAAACTTCTGTATTTAAAAAAATAAATTAGGTTACAGAACAAAGAGGTTGAATAACATAAAACTTGAAAGGGACAGGCATTTTTGCCTATGATCACATTTTTTAAGATTTATATCTAAAAAATTTCAGTTGATCTTTTTTTTAATATTTTAAATTGTAGAAATATATTTATAGTCATCTTTATGCAATGCATTGCTCAAATTAAACCTTGGATATTAATTGTCTTGAATTTTCTTTTCTTTTCTTTTTTTTTCTTTTTTTTATTCTGGGACAGCATATGTAAGCAAAATTTGAAAACAGGCCTTTTTCACTAGTATATACTAAGCCTGTTCCTCGGCCGATAATGCACAAACAAGAAAGAGATTGCTGATTGTGTACACTAAAAAAGTATCTTCATATTCTTCAGATACTATTTTTTTTTTTTTTTTAATAGTTATACGCGACTGTTATATCTGGATCTAAAGAAAGCAGTCCACTTCAATCCACTTTAAGAAATGAAACTGAAATGATACTCTTCATCCGATTCCAAAGTTTTATTTAAAGTAAAGTTGTCTCGACACTATTTGCATTTCGGTCTTTAGAAACCTATACACACAATAATCAGCAAGATAAGTTATGGGTGGCAGAACATTATGTGCAATTTGTAACATATGGAAGGCACTATTCAAATCCTTTTCAGTACGAATGAAGTCATGAAGTTTAGTATGAATTATTTTCAACAAAACTTTTAATTTAAAATTTTCCAGATAAGATTTCTGCCGAATTTCCCATCATGCATTTCCGAGAATCTATGTCACAGGCAGCAATATGGAGCCCACAGACTTGATGAAATAAAAGAGACAATTAGAGTCCTCGTAAAAACTCTTTCAGAAACAAAAATTAATTCATTCTTTATTTTTTGGCTTTTCTAAACATTGCAATAAATATTGCCTTATTATACTTCAGAAAATGTTAGTTTAACTGAATATCAGGAATTTTTGTTTTTCATTATAGTAAGAAAATTTCTTCTTATGACAAGAAAAAAAAATATATATATGTTTAATTAAAAAGTTGAATGGTTTTTTTCCAGACTCTTTATTACCCTGAATTAGGAGCTTTATGAACATAGTTTTAAAATATGTTTGATTATAGTTCCAGAAGATATTTAATGGAATTTTTCCTGTTTTGTTTCATTTATTAAATTATACGCATAATTCTGAAATACTATGCTTCATAATGTTTTAAAGTTCTCTTTTAAATATTACTGAATTTGAAAACTGACATCAATTCTTTAGTTTTCTTGTGAATTAAATTTTGAATTTTTCTTAGTTGCATAGATCAAAAGTACCGATAAATATAAGGAGCCTTGAGTTTTCAATATCATGACAGTTATTGCTCAAAAAACGCGAAGTGAGAGCGTGGACAATATTAATGTTAATGTGAATAACAACTTCTGCATTACGATACGTTAAAATCAATGTAAATGTAAATAGTACGTATGCTGAAGATGGGAAAAGGGAAAAAAATCGGGTTTTAAAATGTTGCTTCTTTTAAATAACGATTATAATTAATGTTGGAGTCATCTTATGTCACAAGTGGAAAAAGCAAAAGATATTTATACTTTATACCATAGTTAAGCATACAAGATTATTTAGAAATTCTGTGGAAATATTGGCCCTTAAATAATTACTTTTTGAAATGAATAAACGGTATTAACATTAGAAGAAATTTTATTCTTTCCTATTCTCATTTGTAAGCCTAAAAACTTCTTAAAAAATGCACTAGGTAAATGTAAATAAAGCCTAAAATGTGGCAGATAACATTTATTATATTCACTCTCTTTCTTAAATTATTTAGCCTTCTCATAAAAATTACTAAATTTCAAATAGCTTTACCACTAATAAAACCGTATTTTCCTTATGTTTAATAATTCAAATACTGGATACTAAAAACTAACACATTGAGGAAACAACATTAAATTTTAAACCATCAAAACATGAAAACCTAATTTTTGGGAGAACAACACATTTTGAGAAAATTATAAAATCTACTTCAGTGTATGGAGGTTTTCAAATTTTGACGATATAAATACAAAAAAAATCTGAAAGGTTTCAGATTTTAATTACGTCCAAAGGGGCGTTTATTTAACATTTTGTGTGTTACCTTTATTTGTTAAATACCATGTTCTTCGCACTTAAACCATAAAATTCTGTTCAATAGCAATATCGCAAAATAATTTTAAATATCGCAAAATTCTTTAGAAATTTTGGTACACGCTCTCACGCGCTGGAGATAAAAATGTTTTTCTGTACAACGTTGGTATTGCTGGCTTTGAAATCTTTGAGTTTGTTAATGAAAAATTCGTTAAAGTTTTAGAGAATATTGTTACGAATTTCACAATTATTTGGCTATTTATTTAGAACTGTAATTAAAATTCCTTTTTATTTTCCCGTGCAACGCACGCAGACGATTTTTGAACAGAAAGCTACATCAAAAAAATAAATAAACAAATAAATAAATAAATAACCAACAAAGAAACATAAGCACTAAATTGAAAAGTGATTTGATTTGCCGTTTCTTGTGAAACAACGCAAAACGCCCAAACAAAAGTAATAGTCCTTCGGGACTAAATCCCTTTGGACTAATAAAATTTAATGGAATAATTCACTAATATTACATTAAATATTATTCACGGTTACTATGGTTCACCAAGAAGTATTTTTATTCAGTTGTGAAAGGAGGAAAATAAAATTTTCTAATCATACATTTTTACATAGTATATAGTTAAATTCGCTTTTTTTTCTTCTTAATTTTAGCCGCTTTTTCATTGAATAATGTTAAAACGATATCTAGCTGCTGATAATGTAAGATTTTCTCCTATAGTGTGAGCCTGCCAGTCTTGGCAATTTTTAGGCTTACTTGGTAACTAGCTTGCAAAGATTTTCTGTTAAAGTATCAAAACTTTTATTTACGTTTTTACTACTTTTGAACTCCGATAATTTCCTGTTAAAATAGTCTTCAGATTTATTCTTTAAATTGGCATGCTTAGATTAAAATGTTTAAAAAACGTCGGTTTCTTACTTAAATAATATGTACTGTTTTTTCGTGCTGTGGATAATAGTTAATGATTGGATAATAGTTAACCGCAAGCAACACATTGAGGTTGAAAGACCATTTCATATCCATTCCAAGAAAACCCAAATGATAAAATAACTTGTATTATATTTTCTATAAACAATTTTTCTTTTCTTTTCAATACTCTTCGTGGTTGTAGATTGTCCTGGATCGGGTAGACATGCTAATAAATCGATCAACTCTAAAAGAATTAATGAGATACTATTATCTTTTTATAGGAACTTCTTTTTACTTCCTATTAAATACAACAGTATTACTCCTTTTAAAAACATCATTTATGACAAATTTTGTTATATCTATGGCTAAAAGAATATTTGTGAAAATATTTTGCTAAAGTCCGTAAATAAAGCTGAGATCGCGTAAATTTACGAGTGTTAGGAAAAAAACTTGAAAAGTTTACAATTTGGTGTCCCTTGTTTTTTTTTGGCGATTTTTTTTGACGCCAAGATCAGCACTGTAAGGCACAATTTCAAGATGGCCGCTACACAAAACCAAAATAAGAAGTGAAAGAATTGCACAAACTCGGTATCCATGTACACATCGATCTATTTTCACTTAAAAAAACATCAAAATCTAGGCATTGCACACAGCCTTAACTTTGTCCATGTACACTGCGAAAAAAAAAAAAGGATAGTTCTATTTCTTTCAGTCTGCTGGCCCGATTGACAAAATTCAAATTGCGTTTTCCATGTCTCGAAAGCGCGACTAAGGATATGTATTAGATTTATATATAGCATTGTTCTAATATAGGTATTTTGACACAAAATCGGGCTTTTTCTGAAATGACGTGCCAATTTTATTCCATATTTGGATTCTACGACTCAAATTATGCCAAACTGCAAAGTTTTGTAAACATCGCACGAGTAGTTTTTAAAAAATTACCTCCTCAATGTTAATTCAGTTTGGTATGTATTTATTAATATCTTTTTTTTTTATTACACTTACTTGATTCCCTCTTTCACATTCGAAATTTAAGTTCACTCCAAACAAAATTCACCCATTTTTTTTAAGATTTATTTCTAAAATTTGTATTTTTAAATAATTTTTATAAATTTTGAATTAAAATCTATAAAATTTTTACAATCAAATTGAAGTAGATATATTTCTAAGTATACCTACAAAAAATTACAGCTTTTTATTCAAAATTTTCGAAGATATACGTGAATTTATATATTGCCGCATTTTGAAATTTTGACATATTTGTTGGAAGCGATAATAATGTATCATTTTTATGTTTGATAAGTGCTCAAAGATGATTATGAGATGTACGCAAACATCGTTTATTCTATATTCTGCTCTAATGATTCTATATTACAATTATGATTAATAATAATAATAGATACAGTTACACTTACATATATAACATCTACCTTTTTTAACAGAAATAATAATAATAAAATATTGTACATATTCTCTTAAATAATGAGGTTTTTTAACAGTCCTACCAGATCGAGTAACGTAGTTATGTCCATTTGCAAAATTTGGTGATACAATACCTCTTTCAGTATTTGATGGCTTAACACTTCTGTAGGGTGCTGAAGAATTTACAGATACATCTAAATTTGAAGTACCGCTACTAGGTATTTCAGATACGTCAGGTTCATCTACATGACTTTCATTTTTATAGTTGCTTTGCATTGCAAACTCTTTCTGATTAGTTCCTTTGAGAATGTCTCTTCGGTTTCTTTCTACAATTCTTCCATCCATTCTTATAATCCTGTATGAACGTGGTCTTTCCGCTTCTTCTATAAATTTTCCACTTTCATTTAGTTTTTTCCCTTTCTCTTGTATGTACACTTGATCTCCTACCTTCAGTGGTTTTAATGGTCTTGCATTCCTATCATAGTAGCTTTTTTGTAAGGTTTGTCTGTTTAGTAAATGTTGTTTATGGTCTTCTTATCGTTCAGTTTGAATGAAATTCTTTTATAGGCATCAATCCATTTACTTTTCTTCCAAATATCAATTCTGAAGGTGTGACTTAATTTCATCTGAAATAGGAGAAATACGATATTCCAATAATACTAAATACGGATCCTTGTTGTCAACTACAGCTTTTTCTAACATTCGCTTGACAGTCTGAATATGTCTTTCAACCATTGTGGGTAATTTGGACTTGAAGTTTTGATTTCAAAATTCCATCTTCTTGCAATTCTTTAAATTTTTTGCAACTATATTGTGGACCATTATCCGAATATACTATTTTCGGAATACCATGTCTTGCAAAAATTGATTTCAATTGTTTTATCACTGCTACACTTGACAAATCTTCCAAATGTCCAATTTCAACATATTTGCTAAAATAATCTATAACTATTAGATAATCCCTTCCTTGAAAGTAAAAGAGCTTTGTTCCCAATACTTCCCATGGACAATTACGTATTTCTTTAGATATCATTGGTTCTTTAGTATTAGCTTTTTGTAAACTTAAACATGTTGAACAATTCAGTGCCAAATCTTCAATTTCTTTCGACATTCCGGGCCAATATAATATTTCTCTTGCTTTGTTCTTGCATTTTACTACTCCTAAATGGCCACAATGAGTTCTGCTTAATATATCTTTTCGTAAACTTCTTGGTACAACACAGGAATTTTTAAGTATTAATCTATTTGCTTCTGATAGTTCTTCTCCGAAGTTAAAATATGGTTTTGCCTGTTCTGGAACTATACATTTTTCATTCGGGCATCCAGTTTCAATTAATTTTCTTAAAACTTGTAGTTCTTCATCTTTTTCTGTTTCCAGTTCAAAAATTTCCATTTTGTCTCGTAGTGTTTATATTTATTTTAACTAACATTTATTTTAAGTTAATATTCCTTTCCTGTTTAGCCTTCATTTTCCCCTAGAAATGCCCGTGCCAGAGTATGTAAATTGTAGTAGCACGCGCAGTTTATTCAAATTTAGCGGAAGCTAGTTGAATTAAATAGTAGACGGAACCAGAGTGTGAGAGTTTTGCTTTGAAGCTACGCTGGAGATATTGCTCAGTAGAATTTAGATCAGCGCTTATCGGCTTGTGTGCCTAGCTTTGCAGAAGTGCTTATTTTCAACTGTTTAATCAGAAATCTTCCTGAAACCTCAGGGGTAATTAAAAACGCGATTAGTTTAGGATCTCAGAGTCTCGTCGGTAGTGATATTTGTTTATCTAATCATTACTTTTAGTTTTACGTTTTGGTTCAGTTTACCGCCGAGTTGGCGCAGTTTTTGAGCGTCAAGTAGACGCATCTGTCATTTTAAAGCTAAAAAATAAAAAGGGTTCTAACCCCTTCTTACGTTTCTGTGTATATCTACACATAGCCACAATCATTACCCCAGTTTCTGACAAGTTGGGCCAGCGAGATCTTACAGTCTTTAGACATTGGTATACATTCTGCAACCAATCCAACATGAGCTTTTATGTCTCCTTCAAAGAAATCAGATCCTTCATCAGTAAATAATCTTGATAATGCATCCGCTATAAAAAGTGCTTTTCCTGGTTTACATTTTATCTCAAACTTATACGGTTGTAATCTTGTACGTATTCTTTGTAATCTTACAGGATATTTATTTAATGGCTTTTTGAAAATTGATTCTAACGGTTTATAGTCACTTTCCATTGTAATATATTTTCCTAATACATACTAGTGAAATTTCTCACACGCAAATACAATAGCTAAAGTTTCCTTTTCAATTTGAGCATAATTCTTCTGTGTATCTGTTAATGCCTTAGATGCATATGGTACTGGTAAATTATTCTGTAGTAAGACTGCTCCTAGTCCTTATTAAGATGCATCTGCAGATAAAACTACTGGCATCTTTATATCATAATACTGTAAAACTGGTTTATTTATTAAGACATCTTTTAGTCTTCTAAATGCTTTTTCATGTGCAGCATTCCAGTTCCAGATAACTTGTTTTTTCAACAAATGTCTTAAACATGATGTCAATTCTGATACATTAGGTATAAATCTAGAAACATATGTAATCATTCCTAGGAAAGTTTTTAATTCTTTGACATTTTTTGGTGGTTTTATATTTAGAATAGCCTTAATTTTGTCTTCATCTGGCTTTAAACCATCTTTAGAAAATATATGTCCCATATATTTTACTTCATTCAGCCCAAATTCACATTTATTTAAATTAAATTTAACATTCTTTTCTCTAGCTCTATCCAACAACTTCTTTAATCTTAAAAATCATGTTCTTTTTTATCTTTTCCCCAAACTAATAAGTCATAGATATATTTGAACTCCTTCTAAATCAGTAAAAATTTCAGAAAAACTTCTGTAAAAAACTTCTGGTGATGAACTCAGTCCATATGGCAACCTTAAAAAACAATATCTGCCAAACGGAGTATTAAATGTAGTAAATTCACAACTTGAATCTGACAGTTTAATTTGCCAAAATGCCTTGTTTGCATCTAAAATACTAAACACCTTTGCATTTGACATGAAATTTCTTCAAAGGTTGGCATGTGATAATGTTCTGTCAGTATATTTTGATTAAAGTGCTGAGGATCTAAACACGCTCTTAAATTACCATCCTGTTTTCTTACTATAACTAATGAATTCACAAATTCTGTAGGTTGATTAACTTTCTTTATAATACCATCTTTTTCCATTCTTGCCGATTCCTTTTTTTAATGAATTTAATAAGCTAAGTGGAATTTTCCTACAGGGCTCTATTTTACCAACAGCTCCTGGTTTTAATTTAATGTGATAGGTATATCCAGTTAAGTTCCCAGTTCCTTTAAATAAATCTTGATATCCTTTAAAAGATTCTGGTAACTTTTCATTAGAATCAGGATTTACTGTACAAATCCTTTGTACTAGGTTTAATTTTTGCAATGTAAGTAAACCTAAAATAGCTGGAACAGTTTTATCACATGCTACTACTTGAAATTCTACTTCATCCTTGTCCCCTTTCGATGTCTCACATAATAATTTACATCTTCTGACTACGTCAATTGTAGTAACCATTGTAATTATTTAAAGTGACTTTTGATTTAGTTAAACATTTAGCTCTTAAATTTAATTGTTTAAATTTAGGCAATGGTAACACATTACACTGAACGCCAGTATCTAACTTAACTAATAAATATTTAGATATGCTTTAGTCTTTCAAACCATTCGATTCTATTTCTAGAAAATGGATTTCTATCTTCTACTGACCCTAAAATATATTCATTACCATTATTATGCAACTCATACTCTAATTATTCAGTACAACATTAACATTTTTATAAGTGCACATTTTAGAAAAGTGATTTTTCTTTTTACAGTACATGCAAATCTTATTATAAGCAGGACAATTGTATAACTCATGAAAGTTCCACATTTTCTACATGGTTTTGGATTATTGTACGTGTTTCCTTGATAATTTGTACGTATTTCCTTGACTCACCTGCATGTTGTGTTCGACAGAAAAACACATGTCTATAAACACTTTCGTTTGTTTTCGGTATGCAATAATTTTCGAAAGCTTCAATTACTTTGTCAACATTATACATGTAAACATTGTATTTATTTATTTATTTAACAGTCATAGTTTACTATATATTTGTACTAGTTTAACAAATTGAGGCACACTTTATTAGTATATGCTCATAATTCTAAGAGATGTATTCAAGGAAATATAAATTAATCTTATTGTTTCCTTTATTTGCGAACTGAAAGAAAAAATTGCGATCGAAAACAGTAAAATTGCAACCTTATACATTCATCCATGCCCAAAATCCCCTTTCCCCCTCTCGAGAAATTCCTCAAAAGGGCCCAGGTGGGGAGTGCTAATAGACGGTACCTACTGATAAGGATAGCGTCACTACGGAAAGTTACAGGAAAAACAAGCATATGATTTAAAGCAATTTCTAACTATTATTTAATGTCAGAGGCCTACAAACATAATAAATAAATGAATTTAAAGGCACTTTACGTATATGATTTAGTTTAGAGAAAATAAGGCTACTTATCTGAAAGCTCCTGTTTTCCTTCGGATTGCAGAAGAATGAACAGCGAGGAAGATGAGACCCCTTTTGCACAGAAAAACTGTCACATTTGAGAGCGAGACACTTCGGAGAAAAATTGTAATATATATATATATATATTATGGAAATACGGCTTTTTTCCGGAAAACGCACATAAAAATTTCGGAGTTGGCCAAGCTGCTGTCTCCATCGTTCGTGATCACAGCGCCCTATAAACATCGTTTATTACATTTTGCTCTAATGATTCTATGTTACAGTTATGATTAATAATAATAATAGATAGGGTTACAGTTACATGTATAACAAATAACATCTAACGTGTTTACGCACTTTGCTGAAATTATTTGAAACAAGAATGATGTGACTTTTTTCCCGCTCTTACAATGGAAAGGATAGGAAAATAGGTTGCCACGTATTAAGAAGTTCGCCAAGTGAATTATTGTTGGCGCAAACTGAAAAAATTCGCCAAATTAAATTTTTGAATTTCTCCGTAAATTTCGCACTAAATTTTACAAAATTTAATATTTAGGCATCATTTGAGTCGTAGAATCGAAATATGGAAAACATTGGTATGTTATTTCAGAAAAAGACCAATTTTGTGTCAAAATAACCTCTGTTAGAATAATGCTATGTATAAATCTAATATATATCCAAGTCGCGCTTTAGAGACATGAAAAACGCAACTTGAATTTCGTCTATCGGCCCAGTAGAACGTGAAATGTAGAACTGTCCCCTCCTTTTTTTCGCGGTGTACACATCGATTTAATTTCACTTAAAAAAATTAGGAAGCTAAAACAAAGTTAAAACTAACATAGTAACCAGAAATGGGGTTTCATCGCCCAAACTGAACAAAATTTGTTTCTAATCGAAGGGGCACCCAATCGTACACTATAGCCGAAAACTTTAACAGGATGTTGAAGTGTTTAATTTTTGAATTTAATAGTTAAAAATACTTTGTTCCTTTGCGTCGCGTACCACCGGTTGAGAACCGCTGCCCTAGAAGCCCTAGTAAGCTGGAAATTTTGATGACTTGCCCTTATCCATTTTCTGAAAACGAAAAACTTAACATTTTCAGCTTCCAGGGACATAACAACTGGCAGGCATGTTGGTATAAATATGTGGTTTAATCCAAAACGAAGCACACAAGGAAGGGAAACACAACGTTCTTTACACGAAGTAAAAAAGTATTCTATTGGCCATCAGTCATTACTTTTACTCTACAGAGGGTCACGTCAGGTCATGAACTTAATATTTAAGTACCGTTTCAGTTAAAGCACATCACTTGTGTCTTAATATGTCCCTGAACAGCTCTTAATAAGTGGGTAATAACACTGACCCACAGTGGAAACGATTAAATAATACAAAACTTTACGAAGTAGTCGTACAGTCGAAGAAGTACGACAAATTTGACTGTAAAGAGGTGGCGCCCTCTATACATAAAATGTAGAAGTAAATATAAATAAAGTCTTGAGTAATTGAAAATCTTGATTAAATAGGGAATAAAATCTATATATAAATTTTATTTAAATCACCAACGTACGTTATGATCTGGTACGCTGTCATAGTTTTGTAGGAGACTTGAATTATGCTTTGAACATTAAATTGTGTTATTATTAAGTGTGTAATTGTGTTAATATTTCGTGATCGATGATATCAATTTTCAAATCTCTGTATAACACAATTCCTGATAAACCATGGCACGCCAAGAATAATTTGGATAGCCTTGTTTTGAAGTTCTTGAAGACTATCTCCATTTGAGCGTGCAGCGGTAGCCTAGATATGCGATCGATTTAGCACAAGGATTCTCAACCGGTGGTACACAAAAAAAATAAAGTATTTTTAACTCTGAAATTCAAAAGTTAAACACCCCAACATTCTGTTTAAGTTTTTTCTCTAACACACATAAATTTATGAGATCTGAGCTTTGTTTACGGTCAATAGCTCCTCATATCAGCAAAGTAATCTGCTCATATCAGACTTTAGAAAAGTAATCCGTTTTTATTTTCACAAATATTCTTTTAGCCATATACATAACAAAATTTATCATAAATGATGTTTTTAAAAGAAGTAATAGAAATTGATGTTGTATTTAATAGGAAATAAAAATGAGTTCCTACAAAAACGTAATAGTATCTTAGTAATTATTTGTACCATATCTACACTTTACGTCGCTACTAAACACATACTGCTCTATTTTCAATTAGAATAATATTTTATTATGTCGACTTGCTGTCTCTAACAGCAGGTATTTTTGTCTTCTTCTTGCTTTGTATTCCTTTGTATTTGAGAAAATTTTGTATTTTGTATTCCATACAAAGCAATTTCCTTTGTATGCCTGCCTTCCTTATTTCCTTGGGAATATCGTCGTTTGTTTTTTGAAGAACTCGTAATATATTGTGCGTTTAAATATTTGTGAAAAAATAACAAAGCAAACCTAGATTTTCAGAATGCATAAATGGGTAGGATTTACTTAGCGTAAAAGCGATGATTCACAAGTGATGGATCCAGGACAATCTACTAGCACCAAGAATATTTGAAAGAAAAGAAAAATTGTTTATAAAAAATATAATGAAACTTATTTATCATTTGGGTTTACTAGAAATGGACCCTCAACCTCAGCGTGTTGTTTGCGGTGAGCTCTTATCCAATCAAAGTATTGCTTCTTAAAAGACAACTTGAATCTAAGCATGCCAATTTCAAGGATAAATCTGAAGAATATTTTAAGAGGAAATTGTCGGAGTTCAAAAATAGTAAACAAGGAATGAAAAGTTTTGTTACTTCAAGTGAAAAAGAAAAATCCTTATATTACCAGTAGCTAAAGATATCATTTTAACATTATTCAACGAAAAAGCGGCTAATGAACTTAATAATATTCCATTATCAAATGATACAGTTAATTCATGAAAAGGCAAATTCCATAAAAGAGATGCTTATTCAAAAAGTAAAACACAGTGATTATTTCGCATTGCAGTTGGATGAAAGTAGTGATGTAACGTTCAATTATTAGTTTAAGTCAGTTTCGAAGAAGATAAATGAATTGCCGAAGAGTATTTATTTTGTGAATCTCTTCATGGTAGAACAACTGCAAATGAAATTTTCAAAGTAATTTACCATTTTATGTCTGAGAATGATATCCTTGGAATACGTGCATTGCCATATGCAGTGACGCATCTCGGGCTTTAACAGGAAAATACACTCCTTTGCAAAAAAATCGAAGCGCCATGACGGAAGTGATTGTTTTTAATGAAATTGAATATGTATATAGCTCATACACAGATAATAAAATTATTAAAAAATCAAGGTCATAGTACCTGTTCACGAGTCACAATCACCCACTGAGTGTTCAAATTAGTAGTTGGTCGAACCACCCTGGCGGCAATGCACGCTTGAATTCGTCGATGCAAGGAATGGTGATGTCATCCTGCGGCACATTCTGCCAGGCATTCATCAGTTGTCGCTCCAAATCTACGATATTTCGTGGTGCCCGAATCTGGCGGCCTACCATGTCCCAGATATGGTCGATCGGTGAAACGTCTGGTGACCTTGCTTGGCCAAGGAGTAGTATCAACCGCACGGAGACAGTCCAGAGATATGCGAGCGGTATGTGGCCTGACATTATCTTGTTGGTAAATGGCCCCATGATGACGTGCCATTAAGGGTAATGCAAACGGCCATAGGATAGTATCAACATATCGTTGAGCTGTTAAAGATGAACGTAGGATGACTAAAGATGACCTGCTGTCATAAGAAATAGCGCCCCACACTATCACACCAGGGGTTATGGCTGTATGCCTTTGTAAAACAAAGGTTGATTGGGACCGTTGGCCCCGTCCTCTACAGACACGATCACGGGGTCATCTGCTTCAAGAGTGAAGCGGGATTCATCTCTGAACACTATACGATGCCAGTCTGATGGCAACCATGATAATTGGCTGCGACACCACTCCCGATGAGTCCGCCGATGTTGTGGGGTCAAAGGCAAACGTCTTAAAGGCCTCTGTGAGCGTAAACCCGCCTCAGAGAAGCGCCGTGAGATGGAGGTATAGACGCGGCTGTAATGCGTTAAACAGTCGGCAATGATACCGTTGGGACGGTTCGGGCCTGGCGAACAATCTTTCCTCGCATTTGTGTTCCTTGGCCTTCCAGAGCCTTCATTTCGTCGGCAATTTCCTTGTAGCAACTATTGCTGCCAACATCTTTGCACAGCCGTGTCTGTACGCTGCGGGTGCCGGCATATTGCTCGGTATGACCACTCAGCTTCACGCAACCCTACAATGCGACCACGTTCGAAGTCGTTTAGTTGTCTGTAAGGTCTTCGATGTCGTCGTAATGGCATCTTTAGCTGCTTTTTTAAGGAATTACAATGGCAGCAAAAAAAAAAGATAAATTTTCCGCCTCTATTACTGGTGTTATACTTTGCGAATTGCGCACTAGAAATGCACGTTATGATCGCAATTCCTCTTCATTTGCCTTGAAAGTTTGATCATTTGCATACCAAATTTCGTCACAATCGCAAAAGTCCTTCTTGGTGCTTCGATTTTTTTGCAAAAGAGTGTATTCCGATGTTATTTCTCAAATAAAGAAAGTCGCCCCTGAAACTAAATTTACTCACTGTTCCATTCATCGTGAAGCTTTAGTAGTCAAAACAATCCCCGAAAACCTGAAAATCGTTTTGAGTCAAACTGTGAAAATTGTTACTTTTATTAAAAGCCGAGCTTTAAATTCAAGAATATTTACGATTTTATGCCAAGAGATGGGCAGTGAACATGAAACGCTTTTTTTACATTTGGAAGTAAGGTGGTTATCCAGAGGCAAAGTTTTAAATCGTCGTTTTGAACTTCCGTCAGAAATTCAAATTTTTCTCTCTGATTCAAAATTTGAATTGAAAAATTGTTTATTTAATGAATTACGATTGGCGTATTTAGCATATTTAGTTGATATTTTTGGAAAATTAAATGAGTTAAATTTAAGATTGCAAGGACAAAGTGATAATTTATTTACCATTAGCGGCGAAATAAATGCAATGATTACAAAAAATCGAGCTATTAATCAAAGAATTAGATAATAATATTTTAAGCTTTTTACCACTTTTACAAAGTTTCCTAATGGAAAGTAATTTGAAAATAAAAGAAGAATTAGCATTCGGTATTAAAAGTAGTTGTTTTCGTTGATAAATATTTTCAATATGTATTTTCTCGAGGGTTATGGAAAAGGAAATTAGATTAGAAATCAGTTTTATTCAAATGTACTTGAAATTTTATCTCGTGAAGAAAAAGAGGAATTCAAAGCAATTTCCTGTGATCAAAATCTAGCTGAAGATTTAAAAAATAATACATTTGTTAATTTTTCGCTGAACGGGGGGGGGGAAAGAATTTAAAGCCACTGCAAATAAAACTATTAAATTTTTATTGGCTTTTTGCACAACCTATTTGAGTAGCAAGGATTTTCTTCCACATTATATTTGTAAAATAAATGCAGAACAAAAATTAAACATGGATTTCAATTTGCGTTTAAAGCTAAGTGAAATATGATCAGACGTAAAGAAATATATCTCTAAAATTTATAATTAATGTATTATAACTTAAATTCTGATATATGAAATAAATTCTGATCTGATAGTTAAATTGGTAGTCAATTTTTAATCGAATATTTTTTTATGTGTGCGTATGTAATACAAATGGCTAATAGGTTGTGAAATCAGTTGTGAATTGAGAAATAAAATCTAGTTGACGAGTTTGACGTAAGGAGTATTTTTTAAGTTTTTGTTTGAGAGCAAAACATTAATGGTTTTTGGTCCGTAAATACTGTAAATTTGTGTCCCTCTAGCATGTATCTAAATTTGCGAATGGATGAGTATATTGCTAATAATGTTCTCTCATAGGTACTTATTTTGCCTCAGTGGTTGTGAGCTTTCTAAAAAAATGCTAGAGGTTTGAGTCCTTGTTTAGTAACTTAATTTAGAGATTCGTCAATAGTATAGTCAGATGCATCGACTTGAAGAATTAGGGATGCATTTGGCGAAGGATTAACTAATAATGTAGCATTTACTAACTGTTGTTTAGCATTTTCAAAAGTTTGTTTGAACAGACTAAGGAATTTAGCGGTTGTCATTCTTTTTTAAACCTTTTAAATATTTAGTGTTTTTACATGTGCTGTACCCAGCAGGCACTTACGGTAAAATTTAGTAAACCTATAAACTTCCTTTAACTAAGTTTTTAACACTTTTTGGTTTTTTGAAGTTCAGGATTGCGTCTACCGATTCAGTAAATGTTTAGTGCCATTCTTGGTTATTAAGTGGCCTAAGAATTCTATTTCAGGAACCCGGGAAACACATTTTGAAGTATTTAAGTCCATATCCGTTTAATTTGTGTAAAACATTGGAAAATAATTTAAGAAATCATTATGTATTTTGGTTGACGCTATCTCTTATATTTGTTTCAAAAGGAAACTATGTATTTTTGTCATCTAAATGTAATTCCGATAAAAGTTTACAGATTTGATGTACTTCAGAATTTTGAAACTCCGCGATTAGTCTGTTTTTTAAAGTTAGATATTTGTCAGTTTGAGGAGGTGTTAAGATTAAATCTGAGACATGCGGCTGATGTGTCTAGATTTAGTAGAATAGACGAAAAGTTCGTGTTATCGTTGGTAATTGCAGTCTGATCAAATTGGATTTCACATTGTCTTAGTCATAACATGATGTTTGATTTCGAAATGGGAGGTATTTTTAAGGCTTTTCTCTGAACATGATCAATCACAATTTCGTGTCATTGCTGGTCGGTCATTATCCCCAAACAGTTTTTGTCGGCTCCCAAAACAAAAAGGGGAAAAATCACGAAAGTATTTCCCTCTTCCTTAACTTTGTAATGTAAAAGTTTCATTTACGAATGTAATTAAATAATATAAAATTTAAGGGTTTTATTCTTTGATTATTCTTTGATGATTATATACACTTCATTTAAGGTGTATTGGTTTTTAATGGCGAAATGCTTTTATGGTGGTACATATGTTTCATATTTATGTGGTGCAAAATTTGAAAAGTTTGAGAACCCTAGCACTATACTATAACCTTCACAGCAATGCTTAAATATTCTTAGTAGCTCATACGGTGAACTGAATGAAACTCAGCTGTTTGTGTGGAAGACTTCACAAGCTCCTTTATTTACATATTACATATGGGGAATAAACATTTATTGTATACTGACTTGAATGATAGCAGTAATAATTAATACATAATAATTGAAGCGAAATTTTAAAATTATTATTAAGCATGAAACCAATTTCGCGGAGAAGAATACTAGAGATGCATGAACTTTATAGAAGCGCGAGAAAAATCAATGATGATTCTTTGCCATAAATTTCTGCAAACATAGAATGAAATCAGAACAATGTTTTAACTTGGGCATTTGGAATTTGTTTTAATATGATTTTACAGAGCAAAGATGAGGATTCAGAAAATATGTTTTGAGATAAAGATGAGGCAACATGAGATATACGCATTCTTTTCGTTTAATATAAACATGATTCAGATTTTTTATTTGATTTAAATAATATGAAGATATTATATTTTACAATGCCAACTTCCAAAAAGTTGTTAATTTAATCTAAATGAATATATACAACACAGAGCCTTACCCGTTTAGGGGCGAATCAGGCACTTGGCAGTAATGGGGCACAAATACTGCGTAAATAAGGATTTGGAAGGTAATAAAAGTGTTTAGGAGAAGCAGTTATGAGATTAGTTTCAGATATTAAAGTCTGATGACAAGGCTCTGATGCTGTACTTTCTTAAAAATATTTCTTTATCTTTAAACTCGGCTTCCTTTAAAGTTTTCATTTGATTTTCTTTATTGAAATCAGGAATGATTTCAAACTATAAAGTGCTAAAATGTCATCAATACATGCTTTAGTATTGATTTTTTTTTTTTTTTTTAGAAACATATTCCTTAGTATACTTTTAATTGAAGAGAAATAGATTATCTGATTTCTTTAATATAAAAAATAGTTTTTTTTTAAATTTATTTTTAGCACAGTAAGTAAGAGAACACGTTTAGACTTCTCATTTTAAAATCTACGCAATTAAAACTGAATTTCAGTTATTTACTTAAATTCAAATTGAAATTGGCTGTATCTATGGAAATAAAAGTAATTCCACTACTTAATTTTGTAGGAATAAATTTACAACTTTTGTTAAAATTAAAAAATAACGAAAATATAAAACTCCGCCTCTTACATTAAAAGCAACATTTGTTTGTTCTACAGTAAAAGGCAGCGCAATTATACGGAGTTTTCAGATCCTTCGATTAACTCTCCAGGAATTGGCTATCTGCTATAAACAAATTTCCGAAGAAATTTATTTGTTTATTTAAATGCGGCAAAGAACTGAGGTTTGTCTCAATAATATAATTCCATGAAGTTATATTTGACCTTAAAATCAGTTTTTCTTCCCTGTGTGGTGGCAAAGATTTCACTTTACTGAATCAATGTTTTATAATATGCGAATTTCCAAGTTATCATAATGAAATCTTTAAATTCCACTTCTTTCATAATTTTTTTAACCGTTTTAAATACGACTGCAGAAAATAGTATCTTTTCATTGTCCATTTCTACAAGTGATACGTTAAAGCAAAACTAGATGCGATTAGGTTAGATAATTAAATTAGACGTAATTAGAGGTTTAGATGTAATTTTTAAATTTCTGATAACAAAATAAAAAATCTTGCTTGCAGAAGGGAAATACATTAATTTAAAATAAAATTATTATTTCAAATAAAGTTTATTGGTGAGGCTTAAATGTATATTCTATTTATAGTTAATTTTCATTACATTATAAAATTTTCTGCAAATAGGTTAAATTTTCTTAAAATACAAATTTGAAATTCGGTTTCTTTAGAAAATGAAGTAACTTGTACTTTTGGAAATAAATTAATATTAATTTACACTATTTTGTCACGAGTGAGATTTTAACTTCCTTCATATATAAGAAACGATGAAATGTGATTTCCTTATTTTTATATCATTTGTAGAGACATTAGGTTATTTCGGAGCAGGAGACATGAAAAATGAGCAACGCCTTCGCCGGGAATCGAACCACGGACCTCTCGGTTACGCGTCGAGCATGCAGACCACTACACCACGAAGGCATGCGAAGAAGGCGGGAGAAATACCTTATATACTCCCCCTTTTAGAGGGCGACTGGGGTTTTGGGGACCCAATCGCCAAATCGAGGTGGTGGAGAATCATCATTAACAAACTTTTATATTTCGGAGCAGGAGACATGAAAAATGAGCAACGCCTTCGCCGGGAATCGAACCACGGACCTCTCGATTACGCGTCGAGCATGCAGACCACTACACCACGAAGGCATGCGAAGAAGGCGGGAGAAATACCTTATACATTATCGTTTAAATAATTTGTGTGTCTGTTTAAAAAATTAATATCATAATTGTATTCTCTTAATCTGTTAAGTAACAAAATGCTTTTACGTAGTTGGTTTTCATGTTTTTCTTAATACGTAAAGTGAATACGAGCTAGTTTCCCTTAGAAAGTACTCCACAAAGGCATCCCTTGCCTTAGGTAGGAAGCCGTTTTGTGTTTTGCCATATTCAAATAACCTAACCTAAAGTTGGAAATATTTTCTCTAACTAAATTTCTTAGTAAGGAAATTGGGTTACTTTAACAACACAACTTAAATATATTATACGTAAAAGTGTGACATAATTTGGGGAAAGAAAAGATCTAATATAATAAATTCTAAAAATGATCTCAGAAATTTACATAAAGGAACCATGTAAAAAATTTCAGTGTTTTAAAGTAATACGGCATTTGTAAAGTTATAATAATTAAAAAACTTATTCTAAATAACTAGAATGTGGTTATGGAAGTATGGCATCATTTGTAATGTGGCGCTAAGTGCCACGCATGAAAATAAGTAATTATTTTGTGAATAATTTCGAAAAATAACACAACACGATAAAAGTACTGCAATGAAATGTATAAAATAAATTCCTTTTTCATACTATCTTTTAACATTAAAAAGAAGAAAAGTGAAGTATATCTATCAAGTAAAATTGACTTCCTAAATTAAAATTTCTAATCAGTGAGACAAAAATGAGAGTTAACTTTTGATCATGCCTTTGCTTCCGAACTCTTTGTAATACAAATAAAAGTTAGCTAATTATCAGTTTATTATTTTTTTTGTTCATAGCATTTAAATTACGCTTTTATTATTAAATATTAATTATTACTGATGTCATTCACATCAATATACAATAAACAGTGCTTACGTGAAAATGTAGCACTAACGATGTGTTCGGCGAATAGAACTAAAAAATAGTCCCGAGTATCCTTAAGACAAACCAACGCTATGCGAACAACTCTTCAGTCAGCCTCTTTTGCTAACACTAGATACGATAGAATGTGAATTCATTCACTACAGAATCAGAATATATTTCAGCGATTTCTATGTATCACATCAATAAAAACAAGCTATAAACTGTCAATATTTTTAATAGAAAAAGAAATAACTAAAATTTCAAGCTATTAACATAAAAAATAATTTATTTATAAAGGTTTATTGAAACACAACAATGAATAGGGAGGGCAAGGTCAGCGCGCAAGAATACCTCCCATTAAAGAAGAATTACGTGAGCAAGGTCAAGAAAGGTCAGGGTGAGGGAGATGAGAAATTTCTTGTGGTCGCATTAAACGATTGCTGTGAGGTGTATCTGACATCTGTACGACATTCACATCCACATCACAATGTGACATTTCGGTGATGATGTACCGCTGCCACAAGTGTAATGTGAAGAAAATGTAGCATAGAGATGTCGCTGCAACGTCATAGCAACTAAGTGTGCTATATGGGTGGGGCTAAAGCAGACGTTATTTTGAATATGTTTTACAAAATATACGTGAAATTTTTATTTAAATGAAAACTTCTGTATACTATTCGAGAACTCATAAATTATCCGAAAAGTTTATATGCGCAGAATCCTAAGCGTCTATAAAATCAATCTTAAAAAATCTGCGATAAACGCGCCAAAACCGGCAGCGCTATCCTTTTCTCGCCAAGTTGGAAAATTCGGGGATTCATCGTGGTATATAAGCGAGAGGAGTGCGCCATTTTGATGATAGGCTACTCATTGCTATAACTTGCTTTGGCGCACTATGAATGCTGGTTTGATGATTCAAAATCATGAAATGATTGCTTAATGATTTAATAAACTTATTTTGGTAAGTATTTTAGGACTTGAATTTTTATTTTAGGAAAAATTTTTTAAAGTTAAATTTTTCGACCTGCCTGGATTTTGGATTGTGAATCCCGCATAGTTACCCCCAAGTTTTTCCTTCAAGTTGATTGTCAGAGAAGGCCCTCAACCCTAGAACAACTGCTTTTGTTAGCTGGAAGAGTCCAAGACTTGTAGGTATGGTAAATGAAAATAGGAATAAGGTAAGGGGAAAGGAAAAGACAAGGCAGCCATTTTCGGCGCGTGCTTTCAACGTATATGCAGCTACCGTTACATTTCAGGTGAAATTTTCCGTTAGTAAGTTCCAGTATAATATGTATTATTCTTATTTTTACCACATGAAACTGCGAGTGGACACATGTGTAAAGACACGCTTTTTCTATAACGGTTGAAAATCGAGAACTGTTTTTTATTCATTCTGTATTATAAATAAAGCGTTTTTCATAGTTTATTAATTCTTGAATATTAAATTGAAGTGTTCTTATTATATTATAATCAAAACATGCACTTACCTATTCCTTCTGTAGGATTTGAAACAAAAAATTCTAATAATATTGAGAAATATTTAAATAAGAATGTTAATTTAGTTTTATGCCGCTTATAAAATTTAATATACATTTATATATTGGATGCAATATTTTACATTACAAATTTACTTTCAACTCGCATGTTCCAAATTTAGTGCAGAAGCATTAAAAAATAACATCGCATAGCACATTTTAACATAGCAACAGTTGTGATTTTCTGTTGAGTTCAGAGAATTTTATTTCATAATATCTAAGAGGTATATTCATTTTCTTATTCCTTGGAAATTCAATTGCAAAAAAATGTCTCACACTTTTATTTAGCATTCTGATTGTATAGTTTTTTTTTCTTTTTCTTTCTTCTTCCGTTTTTTTCGGCTAAATTATTTTTTCAGATATTTCCAGTTTTCTTTACATTATCAGCACTTAATTTCTTTTCAGAACACGTCACTTGACCTATCAATACTGGAATTTTAATTATCATTATTCCCAACCACTTGGTTATTTTATACTCATAGCTATCATTAATGCCAACCATGTGATACTTTGGAGACAGGTTTTCCTCATATAAGTTTGTACATTACGCTTGTTTACTTTTTCTTATAAAATGCAATTTAAGTAACAAATATTCATTAGGAATTTTTTTATTAATTCTCAGTGTTTCTTAATCTAAATTTTGTTTGACGCTTCTGTAATAATGAAAATAATCATTTATATCCCAGTATGTAGAATAAATGCTTTTGAAAAATCAAATTTAAAAGATCTTTTGTTTACAAATGATTTAATGGTCTAACTCATTAAAAGATCTTTTACAGTTAATTTTCATAATGTGTAAACTCCAAAATTGTAACGTATTGTTACGAATTTTGCATTTAGTTAGATATTTTTAATATAAATATAATTAAAATTATTTTATTTCCTAGTGCAATGCAGCGCGTGACAAATTTTAAGAGAAAGCTACGCCGGAAAAGTAAAAATACAAGGGCACGTGCATTTAACATTGAATAAAAGTTTATCTCTGTAATTGATATGTAATTTGAATAAATGTAATTGACTACTGTGTTAGCTGTAACCGTAATTCTACTCTTTTTGCTTTCCAGAAATTGCTAGAAGTGTCTCGCGCGGCCGATTAAAAAAGCTGTAGAAGCTGGACACAAACATCTCATCTCAGTTGTTTATTAGTTTTTGTTCAGATAACTGTTGTTGATTGGAGCGAATTCGCGGTGAGATCGGATTAGCTTTCTCTGCGTTTTGGATTGTGTTTCATTTAACGTTTTAGTAGTTTAAAATATAGCTACTGCTTATATTGCCTGATATTGTACGAATATCTTCCAGGAATAATCCAGCGTTTTATTTTTTTCCTATTTCATGTGATTAGAATAAATTTTATTAACGTTTTATGGGACATGTGCATTCAATCTATTACGAACCAGTACGCACGCAATAGTTTCTTAATCAATAACTGAAAAATGGCCCAGGATTTGTGTTAATTAATCAAAATAAAGTAACTACTGTCTACCTTACGACTGGACTCTTTTAGATGTCTTATTTCACGAAACAAATTTTATTCTGTGTAAACTGAAATTTTCTTTTACAACTGAATACAATACTCTTTTCATATAATGATAGGCCTTTGAAAGCTCCATCAAAATATATCATATTAAAAAACATTATTTACTTTGTGAATCAGAAAAAAATAGCTAAATAATTTTGTTTATTTGTAAAATCATTATTATATTGGGCAGTAAATATTAAAAGTATCAAAAATTTACAGTTAAAATGTTTTGCAATATGTTAAATAAACAAAAACTTCCAGTTACTCTTACTGTAATTGACTTCATGTAATACTTAGTTACTATACAGAAATAAGAGTTCTGTTAAATATTGGAATAAACAAGATATTTGTAATTTCGCCAAAACGTTATGCTTTAGCAATATTTTAAATAAGCATAAAATGCATAAAATTTTACATTGCAAGCATGTATATCTCTTCGAAATATCATTTTTATTTCACGAATTGATAAATATTAATCTTTCCTTAAACAAAACGCTCAATAAAACACAGAGCATAAACATGTGCAGTGAAAGTTCTTCCATGGTTTAGGAATAAACCAGCGACCACATCTCTAGTAACCAAGGAAAGCCATTCCACGATGTAAATTCCAAAACGTATGTATACATACGCTTTGGTAAATTCTTTCCGTTGCAAGCCATTCCGGAATATTTCCTTTCAGCTGTGTATATTGAACTCGCCCAGCTAACAAAAGCAGCCGTTCCGGGATTGACTGTCTAGTGATTGTCAGAGGCCTTGCGGAATTTCCGCCAACACATCCGTCACTATAGTCTGTCTATCATAAGAAAAGCTCTCGTCACTTAGTCTGCAGCTGTCTGTTGCCGTAGAAACGAGCCTTGACCCATTCGACAACTGACATGTCTTGAAGATTTACTTTTCAGTTTGCCATCCTGGCGCATTTAAAGATGAATTGGTGACCCTTGGTTCGGTCCTATTTGAAATATACTAGTCCTGTTGTTATAGCGACCGCCACCCGCCAGACGCTGTGGCGGGGATATTCTTCTCGTAGCCAGACAGTAGACCGTTACGGCTGCTTTTGTTAGCTGAGCGAGTTCAATATACGCAGGTGAAAGGAAAGATTCCGGAATGGCTTGCAACAGAAAGAATTTACATCGTGGAACAGCTTTCCTTGTTTACTAGAGATATGCTCTCTGGTTTATTCCTAAATCGTGGAAAAACTTTCACTGCGTATGTTTATGCTCTGAGTTTTACTGAGCATTTTGTTTAAGGAAAGATTAATTTTTATCAGTTCGTGAAAACAAAATAGTATTTCGAAAAGAAATATATGTTTGCAGTGTAAAATTTTATGCATTGTATGCTTATTTAAAATATTATTAAGACATAACGTTTTGGCGAAATTACATAATCTTGTTTATTCCAGTATTTTTACAACTCTATTTTGGTATATTAGCTAAGTATTACATGAAGTCAATTACAATAAGAGTGATTGTAAATTTTTATTTATTTAACATAGTGTAAAATAACTTTAACTGTAAATTTTTGATATTTTTAATATTTACTTTTTATAATGATGTTACAACAAAACAAAATTATTTAGCTGTTTTTTTCTAGTACACAAAATAAATAATGTTTTTCAATATGCTATATTTTGATGGAGCTTTCAAAGGCCTATCATTTATGAAAAGAGTATTGAATTCACTTGTAAAAAAAATTCAGTTTACACAGAATAAAATTTGGTTCATGAAATAAGCCATATAAAAACGTCCAGCCATAAAGTACACAGTACTTTATTATAATTAATCAACATCAATCCTGTGCACTTTTTTCAGTTATTGATTAAGATACGTTACAATTTTGGAGTTTATACATTTTGAAAATTAACTGTAAAAGATCTTTTGATGAATTAGACCATTCAATCATTGGTAATCAAAAGGTCTTTCAAATTTAATTTTTCAAATGCATTTATGCTACATACTGGGATATAAAAGGATATCTTAATGATTTTGCATTATTACAGAAGTGTCAAACAAAATTTGTATTATGAAATACTGAGAATTAATAAAAATTTCGTAATAAATATTTGTTATTTAAACTGCATTTTGTAAGAAAAACTAAAAAGCGTAATACATAAACTTATATGTAGAAAACCTGTCTTCAGAGTATCACATGGTAGGCATTAACGATAGCTATGAATCTAAAATAACCAAGTGGTTGGCAAAAATGATAATTAAAATTACAGTACTGGTAGGTCAAGTGATGTGTTCGGAGAAGAATTTATGTGCTGATAAGGTTATAAGATTTATCCTAATTTTATAACAGTTATTTTAAGTTTATGCATCTTTCCTACCCTTCTAGCTTCAGCTTACAATTTCCTATCAGAATGTATGTTCAGAAACGCGGCTAATGCAAATGTGTAAGAGTAGCATTTAAGTCGATGTTCCACTGATTTCGTTAGAGAGCCCGAGTTCCTGACTAGCGCGCGTTTGCCTTTGGCTACGTCTCTCTCTAAGCTATTGCTACGCTCGGCCGTACTTTAAGTCCTTGTTTGGCTTCGCCGACTTAATTAAGATTTAAGGGCCAGCTACATAGATTCTTGATAGCTTCGGCTGTATTTTCAGTTAGCTTTAGTTAAGCTTAATTAAGTTTAATTTCATATTAATTTGAGTTCAAGCCCAAGTAGAGGCTTTGCTGTACACTGCGTGTTAGGAGCTGATTGTGTCATATTTATTTTGAGAAATAAAGGGTAGTTAACCCTTCTTGGGTCTTACGTCTCTGCTCACACATTCTAGCTATTATTCGCTTACCGATGTTTCGGGTTTCAAGGATTGAACTGTAAAATAAGAAGGTAAAACTCCACAAGGTTAAGAAAATTGCAAATATCTGAAAAATTAATTTAACCGAAAAAAAGGGAAGAAGAAAGAAAAGAACTATACAACTAGAATCCCAAATAAAAGTGTGAGACATTTTTTGTAATTGAATTTGAAAGGAATAAGAAAATGAATATACTTCTTGCAAGACTTTTTGGAATAAAATTCTCTGAACTCAACAGAAACTGTTACTGTGTTAAAGTGTGCTATACCAATGCAATTGTTTTATGCTTCTTCACTAAATTTGGAACATGCGAGTTGAAAGTACATTTGTAATGTAAAGTATTGCATCCAATATATAAATGTATATTAAATTTTATAAATGGCATTAAACTAAATTAACATTTTTATTTAAATATTTCTCAATATTTTTGGAATTTTCTGGTTAGAATCCTACAGAAGGAATAGGTATGTGGATGTTTTGATTATAGTATAATAAGAACACTTCAATTTAATATGTAGTAATTAATAAACTATGAAAAAACGCTTTATTTATAATACAGAACGAATAAAAGCAATTCGTGATTTTCAACCGATATAGAGCGTGACTTTACACATGTTGTGTCCACTCACAGTTTTATTTGGTAAAAATAAGAAAAATACATATTGTACTGGAACTTACTAACGAAACATTTCTCCTGAAAACAAACGGTAGCTGCAAATACGTTGAAAGTAAACGCCGAAAGTGACAGCCTCGTCTTTTCCTTTCCCCTTACCTCATCCATACTTTCACGTACCATGCCTACAAGGTCTTGGATTTTTCCAACTTACAAAAGCAGCCGTTCCAGGTTTAGGCGCCTTCTCACAGTCTTCACTAACTCGTCTGTTAGGACACCGTCGTGTGGGCCTAATTCCGGCGTGTTAGACTCCGTTTTGAGCGGTAAATGCGCAAATGAGCGACCGTGATCCTGTTAGAACGCAAAATGGCAATTTCACTGACACGGAAGAAAAATTATATAATTTCCTACCTCAGTTTAAGTGTTTAATACACAACTCTGTCAGGATAAAAATAACACAATACCACAAATACCAGTCAACGTCACTGAAACTACTTGTATGAATAATACACTACAAGATAATGATAGAGGCAGGAGCCCGATTAAACTTAATGATTTTTTAGCGCTAGATTCAGAAAATAAGAAAATTCTTTATCAGGATACGAGCTCGGAAGACGAGACCCAAAATAAATAACACGGCGATCAAACTGTAACACGAGGAGTAACCGCAGTCACTTCAAAATGAGGAAGGTAAGCAACTGCACACAAATCGCGTCCATAGCCGCTAGTGCCCATGAAAATAATACTAATGTAAATGCTGATAATTCAGTAACTCAGATTGCAGAGCAAATTAACGAACTCATATCGAAAATGACGATATGGATACTAATGGTAATGATTCACCGTTAATTAACACTGATGCTAATGAGCTACCCAAAGATGATGACAAAAATAAGTCACAGACCAAAATTCCTCCTATTGCACTCAAGGAATCAAAAATGCATTGGTGGGCAATTAAAAGTTTTTTCATGGAAACAAATTTAAGTTCTATAGAGAAATGATCCCAGGACTATTAAGGTTATAGCCGAAATTTCGGAAAGCTATCTGGGAATAGATAAATTTTAAACGACCTAGACATAGAACATCATTCACACGTTCTGCCACAAGATCGCACTCTCATAGTTGTTAGAAGTCTTACTCATAATACACAACTTGACGATATAAAGGCTGATTTAGAAAGTTTAAACTACAAAGTCCTAGATATTAAACAGATGACCCGACGCAGGGAAGGTATTGTCACGAAATTACCTCTTTTCATTGTAACTTTACCAAAGTCTGAGGACTCAAAAATATTTAGAATGAAAGATACTTCTGTGACATGAAAATTAAAATTAAAGAATATAAAGAGAGACAGGGCCCCCTACAGTGTTTCAGATGTCAGGAGTTTAACCATACACAGGAAGGCTGCAGATATGCTCCCAAATGCGTTAGGTGTGCTAAGGATCATTTTTCGAAGGACTGCCCAGATAAGGGAAATAATAATATTCCTCTTTGCTGCGCAAATTGTAGTAAAGAACATGCATCCAGTTTTAGAGGGTGCGAGATGTTCCCCCAAAAGAGAGTAGAAAAGGAAAACGTTTTCTCCAGTAGGTTGGTTGAAAGCAAATCTTATGCTTAAACACTCTCTACAGGTATTTATCAGGTACACTGAAGCTAAGAAGTTCTTCGCCGATTTAGCGGAATTGCAGACCGTTATAAAACGTGCAGGCTTTCAGATAACGAAACAAGTCAAGCAATTATCTCAATTAAGTCAGGATAATAAAACCAACAACAACAATAATGATGGGGAATAATAGGAACACGAGAGCCCCTATAAATTTGATGATTTGGAATGCTTGCAGCATTCAAAATAAGTTACAAGAATTCACCGACTTCCTCCATAAAAATGATATAGATATTGCTATGATTACCGAGACGTTAGCCAATAAAAGCATCTGTCTCAAGGAACCCCAATTTTAATTGCTACCGTTGCGACAGAATGAGTCACTGAAATGGGGGGGGGGTCGCGATCTACGTGAAAAACTCCTTACAGTCTTGTTTAATCAAAGAAAATAGAAATCGCTGACAAGAATTTGTTACTGTCTCAGTTTATCTCCCGTACTTTGGGAACATTTACTTCAAGTCATTATATAACCCGCCGCACTTCTCTCTTAAGGAGAATATTTTGAAGGACATTCTGTTCACTAATTTGCCTGTCATTCTTGGAGGCGATTTCAACGCGAAGAACAAAGACTGGTATTGTAGAAGAACAAACAGAAACGTCGAAAATCTTCTTAACTTTTTAAATAACAACCCAGTTTATTTCTTTTCACCTGAGGAGCCGACCTATTTGCCTGATGACCCAAATAAAAGAGATATATTGGACTTGATTATTACTACGGCTTCAATTCCAATGTATTTAGAAGTCATGCATGATCTAAGTTCGGACCACGTACTGGTGTGGTGGTGGGTTCAGTAATATTGCATAGAAGACAAGAAATTGTCAAAATCACGCGACATGTGCGCAATGTTTGCTGGCCGAAAGCAAAAGTTAATACATTGCGTGTATAACCCCAAAGAGGAAAATATAAAATGAATCACTTACCCCGTCGTATAATGCCATTCACGCAGAACACCTTTCACATGTAATTCAATGTATTTATTATATCACACAAAATAAACATCATCAACATAATTAAATTCTTCGTTATTTGAACTTACGAATACACATAACACATGAATTAGCGATCGGATGCATCCAATGGCAAAAGGAAAAGGGAAAATGGCAAATGCTCGATCTGTTATCATCGAAGGTTAATTGCACACGAAATTGTTCCTCATGGATTGGCCAGAATTTATTATTTAAGTTAACTATTCAATGTATGGTATTAATTTCACGGTATGCGGCACTGATGACTAAAATGGGCGACACTTTCGCAGACCTCTCAAAAATAGATCAAAGCCACGATCACACATTTTCTTGAATACGGAATCGGAAAATCTTTTTCTTCTTAGAAACACTTCCTTCTATTTCAACAGCATGGGAACTCTTAAGCCATTTTTTTTCTTGCGGGGTCACAGCACGTGGCGTCGAAGCATTCATTCCGCGGGTAAGCGAGAACCAAGAGGCCCCGCTCACCGGGAATTTATTTACCCCGCGCGTAAACGATTACGATGCAACTAACGATGCTCGATTGCTTACGATGCTTGATGTGAGAACCTCGCGTTCTTACAACTGGTTATCGCTACCTTGGGTACGACGAAAGACAACATTAGTCCAAATAAAAAGATTACTAACTGAAAACTTTACAATCTCTTATTAAGCGAAAATGATCCTCCTGTTACATCGCTCAGGTTCATGCACGATATCGACCTTGCTATAAATCAACTTACCTACAATATTGCAAAAGCAGTCAAATCGGCCACCAGAGAAATTCCAGAGCACACGCAGGTAAAGGCTTCACAGTTAAACTTCCTCCTCACATAAAGGAGAGGATTAAGGATAGAAATAAATTAAGAAAAATCTGGCATAGACCTTGGAACCCTAACACAGAGACGCTAAATAAATTAAATAAGGATATAAAAGAACTTATTACGCACCATAGAAATGAAATGTGGGATGAAAAACTTTTGAATTTTACAGAGCCAAATAATGAGTTCTGGGTGTTTGTCAGGAATTTAAAAGGAAAGTCAGTTGTCAATAAGCAGCTTCGTGCCAATAACAAGGCTGCACGTACGAATAAAGAAAAGGCTAACATCTTAGCTGAACACATTGAACAACAGTTCAAGCCAAACGAAAGTCCATGCGATTACGAATTTGCTTATGGTGTTAGATACTGCATGAATGAATGGGTAAACTTACATGATGATTTTGGCAGCAGAATTGAGCTGTCTTCGCCGAAAGAGATTATCGATGTTATTAGAAAACTTAAAAACAGAAAAGCTCCGGAGTATGACACAATCACTAATGTGACGATTAAGAATCTGCCCATGAATTACACTACAAGGTTTAATGGTCTTATTAATGCCTGCTTAAGATGTATTTCCCAAAGCAATAAAAAAAAGTAAAAATGACTGTATTATCCAAGCCCGGAAAGGACACTTCGAAGCCGGATGGCTTTAGACCAATTAGTCTTCACCCTCTTTTGGGGAATGGGGAACGATTTCAAGCGTATTATTTATAATAGAATACAGCATTGCATGGATAAATTGCCGGAGGAACAATTTGATTTCCGCAAGACTTTATTTACTACCAAACAGCTTGTCAAGTTACCAGAGTATGTTGGATGTGCTTTGCACAATAGGCAAAATGTGGCCTTGCTCATGCTAGACGTGGCGAAAGCTTTCGACCGCGTCTGGCATAAGGGCCTTATATTCAAGCTACGAAGCTTCAACGTCTCCAAAGACATCATTATTCTTATCTACTCTTTTCTTAAAGGTAGAAGTTCAAGTCTCTATTAGAAATGATAATTCCTAAATCAAAAGAATTTAGGCAGGCGTCCCACAGGGTTCGATCCTCGGCCCGATTTAATATTTATTCTTTGTAGCAGATTTCCCTAAAATGGATATGAATTACAACTACTTCATGGGATGCTACGCCGATGATACGGCCATTGCAGTGAAATTGGCCTTCCCAAACGTAGCGATCAGGAAACTTCAAGAAATCATGCCCGAGATAGAATTCTGATGCGAAAAGCGGCTTAACTCCATTAATGCAAAAAGTTTAATTTACTTATTATTAGAAAAAAGCATTCCACTACGCAAATTAAGGAAAAATTCAAGCTTTTTAATGTGGAGGTTCCAAAGGTGAGAAAAGCTACTTACCTAGGTATCATAATATATAATAAGTTCAACTGGAAGGACCATATTAGTCAAGTACGAGGGCAGACAATAGGAGTTATACAGAGTCTAGCCCCTCTTATTAATTCAAAACCCAAACTAGATCTTCGAAGAAAACGGTATATCTACTTTGCTGTAATCAGATCTTCGAAGAAAACGGTATATCCTTAGATTTTTTGCCTACATATCTCCCTTCTGGGCGGCTTTCAAGAAGAAAGATACAGATAAACTACGAATCACTGAAAAGAAATTTCTCCATATGTTTACTAATGCTCACTATCTGGTATCTAATAAGAGCTTGCATCAAGATTTAAAAATTGAGACAATCTTTAATTAGCTACATCGTATCAATGCTAACTTTTTCAAGAAGGCACTCAGATGCCCGCACTTACAGAAGCTCATTATTTTTGATTACGTGATATTACACGAAGATTGTGAATTGCGTCCATATGCAGCCCACCTCACTCGGGACTCAAATTTTCCAACCTAATTGTTTGATTTGATTTACTTCAAGGTAGCATTTATAGTATGTTGCATTTGTAGTAGTGTATGTAGTTTCTGCTATTCTTTTCTCATTTCTTTGTATTTTATCATTATTTAAATGTACTTGTACTTTATTTTCTAATAAAGAATTGTCATGAAATGTTACAATTGTGAAGTGTCACTGTCATCGTATACTGACAACTACAAACACTATCTCCAAGCTCACTCTGCCGTCTCTGCTCCGTCATGCTGCGTGCCTTCACAGACGTTGTGTCTCTTCGTCACCTCTTTCCACCACACCTTAGACGTCCATGTTTCCCGTCAGATATTTCTAATGTCATGTGCCCACTGGGCTGCTCTTGATGAGCTGGCCAAATCGCGCGATATGCCACCTGTATATGTTCGGATCGGATCGGAGTGATATGGTCTTCTTAACTCTCGGTGGTGTTGACGCCACATCGACTGAACTCAAGGGCTCAGCCGTCAGCACCAGGGGCGCGCAGCTGTGGATCGTAGATTATCACTTTGCTATTAGCTTCAACTACTGTGAGTTTTTACTAGTCAATTCAGTTTATTGCCTTAAGGACAATCACGGTAATGTTTTGAATTATGATGCACTCGGAGGTGACGCTGTTATTTTGGCAAAGTCAAGAGTTTAAAAAGCTAAGTTCGTAAATTCACAAAGTTGTTATGAGCGAGTTAATTAAGCACTGCAATTATTAAAGTAACAATTGCATAATCGACTCATATCTACGTCTTTGAAGGCCTTGTTTGCCAATGTATCTTTTGCTTTGTAAAATAAATGCTTGGAGGCAGAGGCTATAATCCATGTAGACAGGTGATTTAGTCATCCAGGTAATGGAGCTTCTGTTCTCTGGTACACCTGCAGTCTTAAAGTCTTGAAATTCATTGTCTAATTCATATACACATTATTTACATAGTCTTTTAGATATGCAGAATATTGAAGCTTGCGGTCACGTGACGTGAACCAGCTAGTGGGAAAGTTTTCACTTTCATAATTTGCGCAAATGAAGAAATAATTCTTAGGATTCATTCTTAGGATTCAAGTCACATGTTGCAGGTCGACGAATTTGAAAAGAATGCAAAGTCACGTGGTGTGATTTGGCTAATGGTGAACGTTCATGCTCAAACTTTGGTAGTGAAAGTTTTACGAATACACTAAAACATTGAATAATAATGATGCTTAAATAAATGAAGTAAGAGTTGATAAGTAAAGTCTTAACATGCTTTACCAGGTAACTCAAAGTCCATTTCTTGCTCCGTGTCGTCACTGCAGGAGGGATATTATCCTCCGCTTTAAAGAATGCGTAGATATATCTTCTCAGAAATACATTTAATAGGCCTCCAAAGTAATTGAATTAAAGTTTCCATATTTAATTATCATCGTTTGTAAATCTGGAAACAATCTTGTTTTCATTAGAATGTGAAGGACCGAGATTTTTATTAGAATGTTTTTGATACGAATAATTAGTACGAAATTGAA
>KK120810.1:50439-63680 GCA_000611955.2 Stegodyphus mimosarum
CTGACACTCATCATCCTCTCTACAGCCAGCTCCTGACACGTTTTTAATCTAATTACCAAGTCTAAAACATTCTCGACAACAGTGGGATCTGAACTTTCTTCCCCTAGCCAATTTTCGTACACGATCGTTTGGGGTAAAAGGTTTTTCCCGTGTACTAGCTCACAGGGACTAAAACCTGTGCTCTCATGGTTGATCGTTCTGAGGGCGAACAAAACACAGGGCAAGCACTCTTCCTAATCCTTCCCGCTTTCTAAGCACAACACTTTCAGTACTCTCAACAGAATTGCTGTGAGGATGGCACACCGAAGAGTGATAACCTTAATCCCGAACTTACTAAAAACTCTGATGTATGTTTATTAGTAAATGATCTACCCAAATCACGCTGAATCCCTTTAAGCTAATCTGATCTAGAAAAGATTTGTATAAAGCTTGAATTAAACACTTAGAGCTCAAACTCTGCACAGAAATGGCATCAAGATATTTGGAAGCAACACAAATTGACTTAATTAGGTACTTATTTTCACGTGAACTAGGATTCAGAGGTTTTACTGGTCAATATTTAATCTACTATACACTTCTGATATGACGGGCACAATCTTCATTGGAGTTTTTTTTATTCCTATTGTGACAAATATCGAACTTCCTCACATTTTCTTCAATTTTTTGGTAAAAATAAGTCAGAAATAGTCTGTCAAAACTGTGTCCTTGTTTTTAATTACCCCTAAATGACCAGAGATTTCTTCGTGGCATAACTTCAAGATCTCTTCCCTAAAAACAAGAGGCACACAGAGCTGAAGCTTATAAGGTATTGCTCCCGCCTCCTTAGCATGCCTTCGTGGTGTAATGACCAGCACACTAGGCGCGTATTCGAGAGGTCCGAGAGCTTCGAACTCCAAGTTCTCGTCACCTTCTGGGAGTTTTATCACTGGAGCATTAATTAGAATTATTCAAAAGCCGACTTTTCCTCCGCTGTCCAAGCAAACTTTGATTTCTTCCGTTTTAATGCTAACAAAGCTTCAACAATACTGGCGGAATTTGGATAAAAGAACGGTAATACGAGCACATGCCGAGACAAGATGACAGTTTCTTTGCCGCATTTGGCGGAGGATAATTTTTATTGCTTTTATTTTAGAATCCTCAGTCTCGATACCCTTAGCTGAAATTTTGTGCCCAAGATACCTCAGTTCTTTCGTTGCGAACTTACATTTTGCAGCATTAACCGTTAACGTTGCTTCCTTTAATAATAAAAAAAATTCATGGAGATCTTCCACATGTTCCTCAATAGTGTCACTTGTAACTATTATAAAATCCAAATAAATTAAAGTGGATTTCCCGAGGACAGAACGTAGAATAATATCCATAGCTCATTGAAAAGTTGAGGGTGCCTCGCAAAGTCCAAACGGCATACGTAAAATCGCATAAGTGCCCGATTTTGTAATGAACGCCGTCTTATTCACCTCTTCTGGTTTCCTGGCTATTTGAAAGTAGCCTGAAGTAAGATGAAGAATTGTCATGAATTTTGTAGACCTAATTGGTATTATTTCTTCTATTACCGGTAAAGGCTAAAACAGGAAATTTAGTCATGCTATTTAATTTTCTATAATCAATGGCAAAACGCAAAGCTTTTGGATGTGAGGGAGCCAAATTATTTCTCTTTCTGAGTAGCATAACTTGGCTAGCATATTCACTATTGATGGTAGTTATCTTATTTCTTAACATTTGTTGTATATGGTGTTCTATTATAGATTCCTCTTCCTTATCATAACGATAAGGTTTCGCTTTACACTGTTCACTTGATTTTAATTCAATAGCATGAGTGACTATTTGTGTATTCCAGGGCTTTTCAGAAAATAATGTGGAAAATTTACTTACAAGTTGTTTCAAAAATTCAAAGAGTCATTCAAATCAAAGGTTGAATAATTTTAAAAACGTAAAGTTCAATATGTACATTATTTACAAGTAATCACTTACAGATTTGCACTGATTATAAAAGATTGAAAAACTCATGCCAATCGAAATATCAAATATTTTAATAGGAACTTCATTGTTCCTATTCGACTAATGTGCGAAGCTACGCACGAATTTATCTATCTACCTATCCATAGAGCTCCCGGTGGAGAGTCTGCCGAAATTCAAAAAAAGGCATGCCAGGTTTCACACGAAACGCTAGCGCCATCTATCAATTAATCAAAATAATTTCCACACACTCCCCACCTGAACTCTGTCAAGAGTTCACATTAATCTAACAACAATCAAATTTATATCGATAAGTATTTTGACATATAATTATAAAACAATTAATAAGTATATTAAATGAATAGAAAATATAATCAAACTATAAGAATTACACTAGATTCTATAAAAATGAATGTTAATATGAAATATAATTTTTACACCAATTCAATAAATCTAAACTATTCGTAATCATATGAAACTAAAATAGCAAAAATAAACAATAGCACAAAAACATATTGAATCAACTCATATTACTAAATAATAAAAATTGTTTTTAAAGTTCTAAAGGATATAATAATTGAACTGGTCGTCTTATTATTGTTCCATCAGCAGTTTTTAGTTCACAAGAACGGACTTTGTCGTCACGACCACGAAAAACTTTTATTACTCTGCCACACTTCCACAAAAGTTTGCACTTATTATTCCCTTCTATTAAGACGAGATCGTCAACTTTGAGATCATCATAAAAGTTAGGATTCTCTAATTGACGAGCTGTCCGAAGATCCATTAAATATTGTGTTTTCCATTTAGTCCATAATTGCCTCACCAATAAATCTTGATAAATCTTCCTTTTGGTCAGAGAGAACTTGGTAGAGACATCTTTAACAATGGAGTTAAAGGTGATAGGTAGTGTAGAACCTTTTTTTCCGAAAATCAAGAAATTGACTGGTTTCAGTGGCAGTGGTTCCTTGTGGTCACTGTACACATAGGTCAATGGACGAGAATTCAAAACAGCTTCCACTTGTGCTAAAACCGTTGACAATTCTTCAGACGTTAGCAAGGCTTTACCGAGAATTTTCCTTAAGCATTCTTTCACTGATTTTACTAATCTCTCATAGAAGCCTCCCCACCAAGCCCCTCGTTCTATTATAAACTTCCATTCGATTTTCTCATTCGACAGAAAATCTTGAAATTTCTTATTTGACAACAGTTTAGAGAAATTTTCGAGTTCCTTTTTTCCCTTTTTAAAAGTTTTTACGTTATCTGAATAAATTACTCGACAATTGCCTCTCCTAGAGGTGAATCTTTTGAATGCCATCAAGAAAGAATCCGTAGAGAGATTCGGTACAAGTTCCAAATGTATGGCTCTAGTGGTAGCGCAAGTAAATAATGCTACATAGGCTTTTTGATTCCCTTCTACGTTTTTTACGTAAATCGGTCCAGCAAAATCTACGCCGCAAACGTAGAATGGCGGCGTCTCATTGATTCTATCTTCTGGAAGCTGAGAAGTGGTCTGGTCGGCAGATTTCAATGAATATTTTTTACATATAAGGCACTTGTTTATTATTTTCATGACAAACTGACGTCCTTTTGGGATCCAAAAACGACTACGAATTTCAGCTAAGGTTGTTGCTACTCCTCCATACATCATTTCAACATGTGTACTTTCTACTATTAAATTCGTTGGCCAGGAGTTTCTTGAAAGAATCGCAGGATGTTTTTCATCATGTGACAAATTAGAATGTTCTAATCTTCCACCTGCTCTCAGTATCCCATTCTGGTCTAGAAAGGGATCAAGAAGATATAAAGATGATTTTATTTCGACTTTATTTGCCATTTTCAGAGACTCGATTTCTTTGGGATAAAAACGTTCTTGTTCATATCTAATCCAATAATTTTCAGCATCTACTAATTCTTCGGTTGTTAATGAACCTGTCAAATGGTTCGTTTTCCTAATTTTACCAATGAATCGCTTCATCCAACTAGTTATTCTTAACAATTTTCTTAAATTACTATATTTTGAGATGTCTATTAGCCTTTCTTCAACTGCCGTGCACACAAATTCATAAATATCATTAATGTTCTTGCGGTATTCTAATTCTTCTTCAACGATAGGTTTTTCTTCGTTCTGTTGAGGCCACAATTCAGACAATATTCTAAGCCATTCTGGCCCTTGAAACCAGGTAGGATTATTTTTCAACTCATGAAGTTTAGCTCCCCTCGACGCCAAGTCAGCTGGGTTACTTTTTCCGGGGCAGTAATGCCAATTTTCTGGGGATGTTAAATTTTGTATTTCTTGAACACGATTTTTAACGAAAAGCTTAAATTTCTTTGCACAGTCCTTTATCCAGAAGAGTGTGACTTTCGAATCAGTCCAGAAAAAACAAGAAAGTTGTAATTTCAAAACTTTAACTATACTAGTGCCTAACTTAGCCGATAAAAGAGCTCCCATGAGTTCCAACCTAGGTAAGGTGAGCGGTTTTAAAGGCGCTACTATAGTCTTGGAAGCAACAAAAACCGTAAATATTTGTTCATTACTGGAAATTATACGCAGATATGTTACTGTACCATACGCTTTTTTGCTAGCGTCAGAAAAACAGTGCAGCTCAATCCTTTCCACATCACTATTACCAATTGCAGAAAAATAATATCGTGGAATACGGATTTCGTCTAAACTGGAAACTTCTTTGCACCATTTTTTGCATACAGAACATAAATTTTCTGGTAGTTCATCATCCCAGTCTAAAGCAAGTACCCAGATTTGTTGCAATATGATTTTGATTCTAAGTACAAACGGAAATAATAGACTTTCAGGATAAAAAATTCATCCTATTGCCTGCAAGACAAAACGTTTAGTATTAACTTGTTTTGAAAGAAATGTTATCAAATTTGTGACATCAAAGTAAATTGAGTCATTTTGATTGTCCCAAGCGACTCCTAACACTTTCAATGGAGGGTTTCTAGCTTCCGAAATTTGAGGAGATTCTTCGCATTCAATACCTTCTTTAATCCACAGTTCGCGCAGTTCTTGAGAATTGGTATGCCATTTATGTAGAATCATACTGGCATCTCTAAAAATGCTGATGTATTCTAAACTGGTATTGAAAGCAAGTTTAACATTTTGGTGTCCTCCAATGATGTTATCTACATAAATATGATCATTTAGGAATTCGCAAGTGGCAGGGTAGGTTTTCTTATATTGTTTCAAATGGTGTTTAATGGTTGCAGCCAACAAAAACGGACTGCTATTTACGCCAAATAACACACGAGTGAATCGGTAAGTTATGAAATTTTGTGGATCTTCGAATGGGTTTTCTGTAAACAAAAAACGTGTTACATCTCTGTCTTTCTCATCTACTTCTGTCTGCAGAAAAGCCTGCTTTATGTCACTTATAAAGGCTACAGGATGAAGCCTGAAGGCTAATAAAAGTTCGAAAATGTCAGGATACAAATTTGGACCTATATGTAAGCAGTCGTTCAACGAAATTTCACCAGGTTCATGTGAAGACGCGTCAAATACGATACGTAGTTTACTAGTAGTTCGATCACTGCGAATGATTTCTCTGTGAGGCAAATAAAATGTGATTTGGGTTTCACATTGTGATTTGAGTTCAGTGTCTGGAACTGGTTCAATGATGTTTTGTTGTAAATAATCTTGTAAAACTGTCTGATATGAATAAAAAAGTTCGGGGTTATTCTGAAATCGCTTTATGAGTTTCTCAAATCGTTTCACCGCAACCGCTTTATTACTATGTAACTCATATTTTCTATCAGACTTCCATGGCAGCCTAACCTTGTAACGAGAATTTTTGTATAAAATTTCCGATTCGAATTTTTCCATTATAGCATCTTCCAATGGACCAGATGACTCATTTTCAGACTTTATACCTAAACTTTCAAACTCCCAAAAGTTTTTTATTTGATCAGATATTATATCTTCCTCAACTACAATATTAAAGGCTGTAGAAGTGCACCTTGTACCTTTAGTGTAACCGAATAGCGTTTCTGCAGCTACTAAATGTTTGTCTAAACGTTTAAGTTTCCCAGTCACTATATCATAATAATAATCAGCTCCTATCAAAAGAGTTATTTTTTCCTTACAATCCCAAGAGTCTGCGAGTTGTAAACGTTCTAACTGTTTGCCTATAATGTGTTTATTCACATTAGGAGGTGGTAAATCAGAACTTGAAATTTGTTCAGTCACGAGGGCTTCAATTTCGATTTTCGAATTCGGTATTTCCTTGTTCTCTAACTTTATCTTAACAACGTTAAATGTTTTTCTAATGGGTGTTTTATTTCCAAACGTAAATACTGAAAGAGTTTCTGATCGAATAATAGGAAGTTTCAATTTATCCGCGATTTCCTTTGCCATGAAAGAACGCATACTACCTGAATCCAGAAGAGCTCTGATTAAAACCGACTGCGTATTTGTTCGGACTGTTACGCAACACTTTTGAAGTTTTTATGGTTTTAATTTTATTCCCAGAGAATGTTGAAAGAACACGCGAATCTTGTACACTGTCATTTTTTCCTTTTAGTTCTTTCTCAGCCTGAAAGCATATAGAACGGTTATGCTTGCCCTTGCATCTGGAACAAACGACACCACTTTTGCATTCCTTCATTCGATGTTTCGATTTCAAGCATAAAAAACATCTTCCTTGCTTACGCAATAAATTTCTCTTCTCATCAACTGTCAATGACTCACATTTTTCAGTAACATGTTTAGATGTATTACAGAACAGACACCAATTAGTAGTTTTGTTTTCACTAACTGGCGCCAAGAGCTGGTAAGCAGAAGACGTTATACTCTCCTTCCCTCCCTTCTTCTCTTTATAAGCACAGGAAGTGTTTTCTGATTTATGGGTAGAGAGTAAAAGATGGTTTCTTTCCCGACATTCTAATTCCGATCGAATAAATTGCATTAACTTATCAACATTAAAAAAGGATGATGAATCCGTTTTACGATTAAACTCTAAAGTTATCTCAGAAGGCAGTGTTTTCATTATCGCCGGGATCAACATATAACTGTATTTATCTGGTGTGACTTCTAACGATTTCAAGCTGCGTATTTCGGTTTCTATAGTGTCACAAAGTTTGCGAAGTTTTAAAATGTCACTGGTTTTAGTTACTGGGGTAAGATTCAGGAGTTTTTGCATGTGTGAGTTTATAATGATATCTTTCCTGCCAAACCTGTTTTTAAGAATTTCAACAGCTTCGTCGTAATTTTGTTCTGAAATACAGAAGCCTTCTATCGTGTGTGCAGCGTTGCCGCATAAGTACGATTTTAAGTAATTAAATTTTTCGATTTTTGTTAAAGATTCATTATCGTGGATTGCTACTTTGAAAGAGTTCCAAAAACTTGTCCACTGGGTATAATCTCCGTAGAATTTAGAGATAGTTAATTTTGGCAGCCGGGTAAATTTATTGCTTTCGTTTTGAGAATCTTTGGCGGTTTCGTTAAAAATGCTATTTTCATTATCCGAATTTGTCACTTTAGTTAATTCTTTCAATTTTTTATTCGCTCTAAACTGCCATAATTGGATTTTCTCTTCGTATTCGATACAAGATGTTATTTCAGTTTCGAATTCGTCGGTTTCCACTTTCAAATCGCGCTGTATTTGAGCATCTAAATCAGTCAGAGATTTCGATTTCATAATTAATTGATCTAAATTTTCTTCTATTATACTTGTACTAATGTCTTCTTTATCTAATTCCGTTTCGAGTTTCTTTAGAATCTTGGACACGGTGGTCCTTAGAACTTTTCGTTTCGATTTCAGTTTAAGAACAGAATCTTCTGCCATGGCTCTACTTTACAAAATAGAAAATTTAGCCTTACCTTTTGCTGTCTTCGCACACTTGCTATGTGCTAAATCCAAATTGATGGCCGCATGCACCAGTTTTTTTTTCAAAAATTCAAAGAGTCATAGAAATCAAAGGTTGAGTAATTTTAAAAACGTAAAGTTTAATATGTACATTATTTACAAGTAATCACTTACAGATTTGCACTGATTATAAAAGATTGAAAAACTTATGCCAATCGAAATATCAAATATTTTAATAGGAACTTCATTGTTCCTATTCGACTAATGTGCGAAGCTACGCACGAATCTATCTATCTACCTATCCATAGAGCTCCCCCAGTCTGCCGAAATTCAAAAAAAGGCATGCCAGCTTTCACACGAAACGCTAGCGCCATCTATCAATTAATCAAAATAATTTTCACACAAGTTCTTTCAGCTTGGCTCTTTCATCTTGCTTTAGATGCTGAAGGTCGACTTTAGGATATTTTCCTCTTCCACCACCCTTGGCTCCATATCGAGAATATATAAGTACCCTTGGCACCGTATGGAATTTTCGGCAAAGTGTATTGTCGAATTCAAGGTCCTAAGGAACTCTCTGCCTAAAACGACTTTAGTTTGTAAATTTTTAACAGCAAAAAATAAAACTTTCAAAACTTCGTTTTTTACCTGAACGTTAGGCGACAGCTTCCCGACTCATTCACAAACTTTACCTTGTGCAGCTATTTTAAAATAGCCTTACTTTTCGAACATTTCTAAAATAGAAACTTTGATTTAAAATGTTACCTTGAGCTCCGGCCTCCACGAGTGCTTCTACGGGTACGTTGTTCTAAAGAATCTGGTAATTACAGGTAATAGGGAGTTCTTCACTACCACGGTATTTAAATGCACCTTACAGGGATGTTGCGATGCACAGAGGGTCTGTACCCTCAAATTCTCAGACCCGTCTATTCGTTTAAAGCCTTCTTTCCTCCTGATGTGCTTTGGGTACCCTGGCGGTCTTTGGCCTTACAATTTTCCTTCTTACTCGTTGACGGGCTTGACTAAAAAACGTCTTCCTCCATTGTATTTCTTTCTTTCTGTGGTTGGCTGTCGAGAGAACTGATGTTATCCCTGGGTAGGAAATCTCGAATTTTCCTATTCGCCGATTCTGAAATTTTACGGCTAATTCAAATAATTCTTGCAGCGTTCGTGAGTTTCTCAGCTCCACGAAATCTTGTACTGCGGTTAATAACCTTGGTAATATAATTTCAATGACTTCGCTATCGGGCTTCCCACCGCACAGCATATTTACTAGCATGACTTTACGTAGAATGAACTCTGTGAAGTCCTCAATTTTCCGTTGGTAAAAGCTATACAGTTCGTCTTCGAGCTTCGCACTATCTTTAACTATCGGAAAGGTCTTTAGGAAATGCCGCTTTAAATTTTTCAAAATTGTAGGTGAGGTTTCCAACTTCTCCAAATAAAATTTCCCCAATTCCTTTCCACCACAACTCCGCCTGTCCTCGGGAGGCACCCGAAGCAAAACTACCTTCTGGCTTTGGGTACAGGATACAACTGGAAGTGAGTATTAAGGGCTTCCAGGAATGAAGTGACGGAGGTCTTGCCGTCAAATACCACTGCTGGTTTGATGGACACTCTCTCTATTAGGAAATCAAATCCATTCAACGGGCCAAAGGCCTTGTCACCATTGGGCGGGCGACTTCTGAATCTTGTGGGAATGATTGTGCGTCCTGATCGTTGGCCATCGAATTCGAGTGGTCCCTTCCGTTATATCTTCTAATGTAACAGCTGAAATACGTGTACAAACTACACAGAAGAAGGGTAAAAAGAAGCCTTTATTAACTCTTTTAAAATTCACACTGCGTCGACTTGACGCTAACACACTACACCTCACTCGGGCGGTAACTCAAGTAACAAGAACTAAACTAAAAATTCGAAGATATTAACAAGTAGTAGAATTACGCTACATGGCTCAGATAATTCTGTTTTCTAAATCAGCATCGAATATCTAGTGACAGCAAAGTAATAGCTGTTACGCCACGTTAACCTGCAATAAATGCAAAGCAGAAGCTCACCCTATAAAAAGTACAGTGTTCGCCCACACTTCTCTGACTTTATTTCTAGAACTCGGTATTTAAACCTTTTCTCCTCAAGGTAGAATTTCCATTACTTCAGGCGCGTTACCAAATGTAAATATTCTGGCATTGACAATTAGGGGAATGAAGGCTTACAGGAAAGAATGTAAAATTAAATTAAATTGGTTAGTTAAAATGAACATAAACCCCTACAAGCAAAACTTTAACTACAAGAAAACTCTTAATCCCCGATAACAGAGCTATACCCAAAATCAACCTAGTCTTGAATAACTGGGATAACTTCTCTAAAATCACAAAAATGGTACTCGCAAATTTGATGAAAATTTGAAGACGCCTTCGATGACTCTACTGACACTAACTTCGGTATCACTCGCGTGAAAATTTCACTGCTTTGCAGCACCAGATCATACATCCTTCGGCGTTCTCTTTTGACACACGGTCACTTTTCTGAAGATGCCTCACCATGTGAACAGTTCGTGCACACAAAATTGGATCATTCTCGTGAAGAGAAGAAAGTCTCTCGACCCTTACCGCTGAACACTGGTAGTTCGGTCCGAGGTTCGAATCCCGCGAACGGGCTGGCTGCATGGGCGTTTTCGTGGTTTTCCCCATGTGTAACGTGTATACGAGCCAGTCTCCCTTAGAAAGTCCTCCACGAAGGCATCCCTCCCTTTGGGCAGATAGCCCTTGTGTGCTTTGCCATAATTGAATAACCTAACCTAACCTAACTTCTCGACCCTTACATAAAGTCCTTTCCAATACTGCCTTTACTGGAACTTCCATTAGACGATCCGGAACACTCACACAAGGAAAACAGCGTACGATGTTAGCTGCAGTCCACAGGCGAGAAGTTCCTTCCTAAGTTTACTTTCAAGAACAATCCAAGAGCTGCCACCAATTAGAATATTGCTGCTGTGGAGAATATATGCAGAATTGTCTATTTCTGTAAAAAACAAATTTAAATAAGACCATTTCAATATGTGATATAAAGTAGGGTAAGGAAGTGTTGCTGTTACAACAACTACTGTTACAACAACGATATACCTTATAATTTTTAGAGGTATAAAAAATTAATAAGGTACGTCGTCTTTCCTGACTGAAATGCAAGCTTTACGACAGTTTTCCGTGCTAGATTAAAAATTGTCCAGGAGCTTCTGTGGTAACAAAGTGTATTCACGATGAATAGTACCTTGAAGCTCATGGAGAATGCTAGAGTAGCTGTAGTGATGCAAGTTGCATTCTAGTGTATTTTACTGATATGCTGTTGGATTTAAATCTGGAGAATATTCTCGCCATTCTAGCCACTAGAGTGTTTTGTTTTTAAGGTAATCAGTTACTCGTCCAGCGCAGTCGGGATGAACATCAACGTTCTATTACAAGAAGTTATTACCAATAGCGCCTTTAGGCAACTTACATAAAGATCAAGAATATGTAATTTTGATGTGTATAATTTTCAGCATTCATAACTGCACTGGTAAAAATGTGAAAGTAGTGTAGCCATTGAAAATTATACCTGGCCATTTCCGGATTCCACCACCGTTGTTGCCGGCGCATTTCATAGATGTTATCAAAATTATTCTGTGTACATTTTGCTTTCTTCGCATTGTAACACGTTTGAAATCCTGCCCCCCCCCCAAAAAAAACCACCCTCATCAGTAAAGAGAACATGGCTCCAAATTTTAAATACTTCAATCATGACGATCTCTCTACCACTGGAACTACATTTCACAGCCTGAGCTAATGAATCACAAAACAGGGATTTCCTTGCATGCAGCCCTCTTTTTTGCAACCTATCATTCACTGTGTATTTGGATAATCGAGCTCTTATAGTCGATGGGCTTTATTTAATAGAATTCTCATAAAGCATCTTTTTATAGTTAATGTTTCCTGTCGGTGTATTAACATTTCCTCTTTAGCTGAAATGTATTCCAGTTCTATATAGAACATTTTTATAAGTAATTTTTGACATTCTTTACATGTGTGTTTAGTTAATGAGTATCAGAACTGTTTAAAAATAAATGGAATTATATTGAACAATTTTCTTAAGTCCCTCCTTTTTTTAAGGTCGCCATGCAAGATGATAAGGATGAAGATTTTTTTTATCTTAAGGGAGAGCAGGAGGAAGATATGGAAGAGGAAGTGAAGGAGCAGGAGGAAGATGTCTCTCTTAAAGAGGGGCCACCCTTTAAAGGAGAATTCGGCTATAAAAAACCGACAATAGTTTATGTCTTTAATGAAAACAAGGCATTAAAATGCCTAACTATAAAAATTGGGTCAATGGAACTTAAAGCCAAACCTCCTCTTCTCTATGTGCCCGTCTATTTGTCAAGAAATGGCATTATATTAGAAGTGCCAACTCTTAATAATCGTAAGTAGTTTTAACTTAAAAAGTTAATTTTTATTTATTTATTTATTTTTATATCAAAGAAGAAAAGGTTATTTTCTCCTGTACTTAATTTATTACGTTGTAGTAATCAAGAATCTTTGTGCAGATAAGGTAAATTGTGAAGGAGGAAAGTGGCATTATTATGCATGAAAAGATCCCTCTTTTTTTCAGAATATCTTCTCTGAATACTGTCTTAGATTTTAGTTTGGCTATAGCCATGTTTTTAAAATAGTGATATATTATTCTTGTTGCAGAGTTCCTGCTACAATGTACATCTTTTAAAATATCCTTTAATATTTATCACATGTAGTTTAAACTATTATTATATTTATTATATTTTTTTCCATATGTATTTTAAATACATCATCTTATTTTCTTTACGTATTAACTAAACAATAGCAAAACTATGTTAAAATGAATAACAGGAGAATGATGTCCCATTACATGTGCTGAAATTATCCTCTCCCTCTTAGAAATATATTAGCACACACACACACACACACGCACACGCACACACCACACACACACACACACACACACACACACACACACACACACACACACACACACACACACACACACACACACACACACACACACATATGACATGATTATATATATATATATATATAATCATGTTATCTGCCACACGCCTCGGGCATATGTTTGTTGATTTTGTTTATCGCATTTACCCGGAGACCGTGAATGGTTGGTGATTTAGTTTTTTTACTATTTTGCAGCTTTTGCATTTCCTTTATGTAGTAGTGATAAAATACAGGGCAAAAAGGCAATAAGTAATTAGTAAGCGAGAATTTTCAAAGATTTTTCATCTTTACTGTAAATAATATCATCCTTATCATACCAGGAAATTGGTGAATTAACACGAGATCAACTGTTTGAGTTAACAACTATATCATCTACAGGAAGTTCCTACATTTCACTCATCCAGCGTACTTTGGTTTTCTATAGCATAGTAGCGACGAAAGTATAAATAATTCAAAA
>KK120810.1:63780-115740 GCA_000611955.2 Stegodyphus mimosarum
TTAGCCTGCACTATATGATTTCAGGAAGCATGTAAATATACCTCAGCACTGCAAAAAGACGTATCCCGCAGAATTAGTGAAAATGTGTAGAAATCTTAATTTTGAATTATAGTAAAATAAGTAAAAGAACAACTATGAACACATGAAACAGGTGTTTGTGTTTTCACTTTGTGAAGGAAGTAAAAAGAGTTCTGGTGATATAAACTGTCTTAGAAGTTGTTGTCTATTCATTGAGCACATAATATTTCACTAGTTTTTCAAATTTTTCAATACATTGCTTTCAGTAAAATAATAAACCAGATTCCTTTACCTTTCAAATTTTCAAATATATTATTTTCATTATAAAAAGGAGTAAATTGAACGCTACGTATTTCGTATTAAGTGGCAAATGGTTTTAAAAGGCTTTCTGTTCAAGTACTATAGCTTTTTTATAGTCATTTCATTGTTCGTCACAGATATTTGCTTTTTATGGAGATCGGTTATTTGTTAATATCTTGAACATTAGTATGAGGCAAATAGCCATTATGTAATTCAGGTGAATAAACCACCTCCGCGTATTCATCTACAAATGTGGTCAATTCTTAGCTAAATAACTGTGATACTTTTGCTCTATCCAAGTACAAATGTCACTAACATAAGTTTTTTTAAATCATTTTTCATTTTGGTAATGGTACACCTCGCCATCTTTGATTAAAGAATTAAAAGGCCTACATCTGCATAAAAAATACAAACACATTTTAAATATAAAACCAAATAATTTCATACATTTCGATTAAAAATACCGAAAAGAAATAACTGTTTTATTGACAAATTATATTATGAACTGAAAACATGTAACGCACTATCAAAACATTATTTGTAATACATAGCAGAGAAATAAAATAGTACTCCTTTTCCAGTTTTAAATAGAGATTTTATATTATTTCACTAATGTCTTTTCTTTGCTCGAACCATAAATGAATTCGAGAGATTTTAAAATCATTCTCAACGATTCGAATCATGTTCCTTTACAAATGCTGTTTATGTTATGAAGGTGCAAATGTTGCATTGCCATTGAAAGCCATGTTAGAAACACAACTTCATGTCAATTTTATGGAAGTTGCGTCAACGGGCAAAATATCTTTTTGTTGAGAAAATAACACAGCTTCTTCCTCCACTGTAAACAAGTTCCAGATCTTCTTCGTAATTAAGTGGATTAAAATCCTTGTAAAATAATTGTGCATAGGTAGCGTGCGTAGTTCAGCGTAACAAGAAATGCGTTACCAACGATATCGTTTAATTATTTATTATTAGCTAGAATAGGAACAGTTACGACAGAGAGTACATGTACGTGTGAGCGTTCTTCTGCGTACTGGAATATACCAGTTTCCAGATTTAACAGATTAATATAGTAAATATTACACTATTTCAAATTTAAGATAAAATAAAGTATGAATACAAACTTACAATAACATAACATACAACAAGTATACTAATTAATCATTCAATGAGAATAAAATAAATTATCCAACAGTAGAAATATAGTTATCAATAATGGGTAAAATACAAATTCAAGAAATTGGTCCTCTGAAAACACCATTTGGCGTGCGTACGTCTACAACTCTGCTAATAAAATACTCTATCTATAATTTGATGCTGAGAAGTAAACATACAATTCCTGAATTAAATTAAAAAAATTAACTGTTTCGAAGCTTACTTTAGCAGCCTCGTTCACAAGAAGATTTAAACTATGAGCTGTGCAAGGAATAAAAAATGCACGAGGACAAGCGTCCAAAATTTTTTTCTGTAGTCCTATGTGTTTTCCTCGCTTATTAGCCCCATTGTCATAACCTTATCCACGTAAATTATTCATATCCAGTTTTAGCTCTTGAAGTGTTTTTACTATAAACTCATATAATCCTTGACCAGCTGTATCTGTAATTGGGCAGAATCCCAAGAAATATTCATAAATCTTAACTGGTGTGGCGCAAGGAACACATCGAATTATAACAGTTATTTGTTTAGTGTGTGAAATATCTGGGGTACAATCTAGAATTATAGAAAATTATTTTGCCTGTCATATTCTGTTTAATATTTGTTCTTGTATAGTTGTTGCCAATAACTGAATCATTTCGTTTTGGTGTTCCCAACCTAGATAGTGAGGCACGTTTTTGTAATTTTCGGATTATGTGCTACGTAAATGTTCGGAAAGAACTGAGTCAAATTTACAAATCATTTGAGTCAATTGAAAGAAATTTCCATTATCTGGCTGAAACAGTTTTTGTGATGAACCCCTAAAGGCCAACCACTGACGAGATAAATATCTGATAATAACTTTCAATAACAACAATCTTTCAATAACGGCACGCCAATGATTTCTTTCCAGTTCGTATAATCGCTGATTAGAGGAGTCGATTGTTGTACCCTTTTTCAGTGCTACACTCAAATCATGCATTTGTTTAGTATATTTAATATGGATTAATTTGCTGTCATGCCTTTTCAAGATTAAAGATAAGTGTTGCCAATTGTTCACTCCTTCTTCACCATATATACGCTCCTTCTTCTCTGTGACATCGGTGCAAAATAGTTTACATGGAGCACAGAAAACACTATTTAAAGACAAAGAATACAACAACCAAGAACGATGGATTTTTTCACCATTGTTAAAAGTACGGTAAAAATATGACTCTGAAAATTTTTTATTTTGCTTATCTCTGGGAAATGCTATGTTTTGAACTTGACTTGGGAAATTTTCACTTATATATTGTACTTGACTGTGGGTTAGGCTTATAGGCCATTTACCATGATCGTCAGAAGGTAGGCAAAAAGCGGCGTCTTTTTCTAAAGATTAAAAAGTAGTTAAAGCATCCACGTCCATACCTGTTTCAGTTGTCTGCTCTACTTTTTCCTTCTCCCATTCTTCCCTTTTCTCGTTTTTCGTGATTATCAACATCATGATTTTTGAGTAAATGAAATGTCTTTCCCTGCTTCCCAGCACACTACAGATTCATCTCTTAGGCACTCGGTACCCACAGAAGTTGATGCATCAAAATTTACAATATTTAGATTGTCATTATTACTTAGATTTCTTGAAATTTCTGTTGTTGAATTGTCACTTTTAATATCACTATTATCACTTCCAGTTTTCAAATATTTTTCTAAGGCACCACTTTGTTGTTGCTGTTCTTCAAGCCTAGCTTTCTTCTTTTGTTTGTATTGATAACCTGATAGTCTTTTAGTTTTTCTGTCAGACACTTTTAAGGGTCGAAAATAGAAATCTAAATAGTAGTATACAAAATTGCACTGAATCTACGCACGTTTTTGGTAAAAAGTCTGTAAGTATCAATATAAAAAAAATTGTAACACTTTTTAAAATACAAAGTACAAAAAGTCAGTATATTCATTAAAATATAACATCTTCACATCGCACACGCAAAATCGGCAAAACTATGCGATCGCACGGGGTGTTTAAACTAAAATTAAAATTTGTTGCCTCACACTTGCAGTGATAGAGGAGACGCTAAGTGTTTAAAGTAACCCATAGCAAGTGTTGCTTAATAAATAACTTACACACTTACAGGTTCAAAAAAATTGAGACGACACAACGACACTTTTTAACACCATACTTCGCATCTACTACAACGCAACTGTAAGAAAATTAAGGCCGATATTCCACAACCCAATAGAGAACAAAATTTGACGACGCAAGTGTTTATTTGCTTATGTTATAATACGGTAATACAATGCAAATTTGTGAAGAAATACGTTCGGCTTATTTTCATTATTAAAGCTTGATGAGTTTATTTTTTGGGAGATTTATTTTCAATAAAACTCGATGAGTATGATTTTTCGCTTAAGGATCGGCGGACACAAAGACCAATTGCAAATGGGAAGTTGAGAGTCCTTTAATAAAATTAGCATGCCAGGAGTTATATTTGGCTTTTTAAGCACCCACTTAGAGCGCTGTTGCAGATGGCTTAGATAGCTGTTTTGCCAGCATTTTCAAATGTTTTGAACTAATTTTTGAGTCCTCTGCCACCTACTTAGAAGATTATCTCTTGTGTCAATTAAATTTGGTTCTGCGATGGCATTTATCGTCTTCTCTATCAGAAAATGTCCAGGAGTTAATGCTTGAAAATAATCTTGAAAACGATAAAGTTACAAGTACGGAACAATAATCAAACATCAGTTGTTCGAAATCTTCTCAGAAAATCACTGGAGATGATTCTCTGCGAATAATGGCAACCGAAACAATATTTGGCGATTTATCCATTGCACCCAGACAAAGATAAAATATCCTCACAGTTATATGCAGCTGTAATAGATTTAAGCACCTATACACTTACTTAAATGTTTTTCATATGACCATTAAGTTTTTGGGATAAGGATTGGAGAACTTAGATTATTGCATGTCTATAAAAATAAAGCATGCAGCGACGATGGAGAAAATCACATATACAGTACAAAGTCCGAGATCCGGCCGTCCAATATCCGGAATGATCTAAAATCCGGACCTTAAAACCACCAACAAAATGTTTTTAGGAATTTTTTTTTATGCTTTAGCATGCGCATTTAATTTTTTTTCCGTAAGAAAACATGCGGAGAATTGCGATTCTTAAATTCACTTCGGCACTAAATAAAACACCTCGTTATTACAAAAACAATCACTTTAGCATAAATTTGTGCGATCAATAATTTGGCTCCGTAACTGCGCATCTGCTTGATATGCATCTCAATTATCTAATGATTTATATCCCTGACGCCAACCTGGCGAATCATAATTTATTATATTTTGCTTTCATCACCGTACGTATATCAACACGTGACAATTTGAGTAATGACTCATGCAGCGATCCCTAAATATTTTTTTTATATTAGTAATTGAATAACAATTAGTATGGAAACCTTTTATATTGACATTATGCTTGCCGATGATTACAGATTTAAGTTAAGTGCGCTAAACACTGGCAAGGAAAAATTTAACAAAAATTTCTTTCCATATGCTAAAAATAGATTTTGTTAATGATACTCATAGGCCAAAAGATTACATTTAGTGCTATTCGAATTAAGAATAATTGATGTTTTATTCACATAAACCCAGAACCGGCGTCAGAGCTCATGTGGCCGCACCGTGCGACAGAATTTAGGGAAGACAAAATTTAGAAGAGCACTGTGTAACAAAATTATAATATGATAAAATTTTTAGAACTTAGGGAAAGCACTGGGACCCAAAATTAAGGGATTAGAAGAATATTTAGAACTTAGACGCTTGACAGCAGAATTTAGGACCCGAAGAGACTGCATAAGGCGATAAAAAATCTACGCTAGCCCTAAGTAAGCTTAAGTATATGTAGGAATTTATTTATTCAGGTGCCAGAAAAGCCTTAAGCATAAGCAGGAACTAGACGTAAGTATATTAAATAACTGAATTAATACAACTCAAGCTTAATTGTCTCAGTGCACCATAGAAGCAAGGCAAAATTTAACGGAACATTTCGTTGCCATGCTACATGGCCAATCATGTATAGCGGGTGCTGTTAAGCTAGGCTAAAATTAAACTTTAGTAATTCCTAAGAATTTAAGTTATAACAGATTGCGTTGTTCTTTACCTTTCTGATTTGATCCAGTTTATTATTTTTGTATGCTGTTATAATTACAGGAATTTTATGAAAACTAAAGTTTGAACTTTCGATTATGTCGAAAGGAGTTTGTAATTTTGCAACTGCAACAGGATCTACAAAGTGAAAGCATGTTTCAATGTCCATTAAACAAAAAGTGGAATTGCTTCAAAAAATGGGTATAGTCTATATATCCGTCTCAAAATTATGCGAGGAGTATGGCATTGGAAAGTCAACTGTATATGACATAACAGAAAAAGGAACTTTATGAACTTTTGTGGATTCTGACACCACACTCGCAATGAATAACAGAAAAATTATTCGCTATGCTAAAAGTGACGATGATGACAAAGTAATGATTGAATGCTTAGACAGAGACGCAGCGAGGGCGTGCCATTGACGGGTCCAATGCTAATGGCTCAAGCCAAAACATTTCATGAAGAAATGAGCTTAAAAACTGAGGGCACATATTCGATAGACCGGTTAACCAAATTTTAAAATCGCTGCGGTATAATGCAATTAAAAATTTCAGTTGATAATGCTTCAGTTGATACTGAAGCTGCTGAACTATTTGCAGATTAATACATTGAACTCATTAATAGTAAAACGTTACCTTCAGGATGGACAAATTTATAACGTTGATGAAACTGATCTTTTATGGCAATATGTACCTCGAAATACCTTGGCAACCTCTATAGTAAGGCTCCAAATGGTGTCAAAGGTTCCAAAGCTATACTAACAATTTTAGCAAGCGCAAATTCTGCAGGAACGTACAAGTGTAAAATTTCGTAATCAGAAGAAATACGCGACCTCGAGCATTTAAAGGTGCAAAGATTTTCCCGTTATATATCATGCCAATAAAAGAGCACGAATGACACAAGCGTTAAAGTATGATTGGTTTGAAAATCATTTCATACCCGAGACTCGGCAAAATTTGAATTCGGTTGGTTTACCTGATGACGCAAAACTTTTCCTGATTGTAGATAACTGTTCGTCTCGTATTTCACTTAAAATATTAATGAAAGATAATGTATCCGTGTGATTCTTTCCTCCAAGTCCTTCAGCCTGTAGATATAGGAACAGTGCACACGCTGAAGAGCAAATATAAAGTCGCATTTTAAAATCCATGTTAAATTTCTTGAATATTGGCAAGACGTTTCAAGAATTTTTGAAATATTTTAGCATAAAAATCTGCTGTGTGGAGCATCGCAGGATCGTGGGAGGATGTGCCTTCAGATACTTTAAAAAATGCTTGGCATAATTTATAGCCAAAATTATATTTCATGGTGACGATGATGAAGATGATAGCCGCGAATTTGAAGGCTTTCGGATATCACAAACCATAACATAGGTAAAATTTTTCAGTTAATGGATTTTGTAAAGAAATGTGGAGAAGCGGTAGTAAATGAAGATGATATACTAAATTTTTTTATTGCGATCACAATGCTCCAATCATAAATTAATTAACGGACAGCGAAATCTGTAGTTTATGGTTCTAGATCCAGAAAATATTGCTGCCGGTAGTGAAGAAAGGGACAGAGAGGCTATTGAAAACGAAAAAATTTTGATTCACAAGTTAGTCAGAATTCTCGACACAGCAACTACAGGACTTGAAGAGTGGAACTTTGTAACAAGAGATTATGTCTGTCTATAGAATTTAAGAGAAAGTATTAGTACACACACACACACACACAAAAAAAAAAAAAAAAAAAAAAAAAAAAAAGAGAGAAAGCAACTGAAACAATTTACAATCAAAGAAATGTTTAATAAAGTAAACAAATAAATATTAAGTTCTTTTTTTTTTTGTAAATTTTGGTACCCTTTAGATCGTAAATGCTTCATTATTTCACAAATCACTTTTTCATATTTTTAATTTTATAATTTCTACAAACCATCTTACTAGATTTAAACTGATGATCTAATATCCGGAAAAATCCCAAATCCGAAACCGCCGAGGTCCCGACGAGTCCGGATCTCGGACTTTAAACTGTATTATCCCCACTAAAATGGTGACCGGGGAGAGAAGAGGCCTGATCATCAAATCAGAATGGTGTTAAATTATTGGTCACCCTATATTTGTCGGGTGCCACTGTAGATGTAATATACTTTTATACTTTTCCGGAGTTGGGAAATGTGAAAAATCAATGATGTTCATACAGGGAATACAAACCACAGGCCTTCTGATACTAGCTGGACATAGTAGCATTTGCATGATAAGGCATGCATTGAGGAAGGAGAATTTAGGTTCAGTTATGATCAACACTCATAATTTTCTAGTAAAGGCATAAAATTGACATTCATGCATTGAGGAAGGAGAACTTAGGTTCAGTTATGATCAACACTCATAATTTTCTAGTAAAGGCCTAAAACTGACAAAGGAAAATTGCCAGAGATTTTGGAATGAATTTTATAGTTTTAAACTGTAATGCTTCTGGACAATTACGTAATAAAAAGTGTCTTGCATATTTACTTTTATCTACCGAAACAGTGCTCCACCACAAAAACATTAACTGAACATGGCTAAAAAATATATATTTAAGTTTAAATGCTACTGTTCTTTTATTTTCTTCTAACACTTACGTATTGAGAATATTTTAACCTTTCGGTGGTCATGAATGAGCTCACATCTCATTCCAGTTATGTACCACAGTGGATGGCAAACAAACAAGCTCACATTGCAAATTTACTTCGCGACTACCAAACGGTTAACATGTAGAGACATTAGGAATATTTGGGAGCAGAAGAATGAAAAATGAGCAACGCCTTCGCCGGGAATCGAACCACGGACCTCTTGGTTACGCGTCGGGTGTGCTGACCACTACACCACGAAAGCATGCGAAGAAGGCGGGAGAAATATCTTATAAACCGTTTTCTCAGGAAAAATATGCTTGATAAAAATGGTGAATTATATTTTTGAATTTAGAAGATAATGCTAGCTAGAAAAAAAATTTCAAGACTGATTTGAATAAAAAGTTCATGTATGTGATATATATTTAAACTTATAAGATATTAAATTACATTTCTTTTCTTTTCAGATAAAAACTTACACACTATCTTTATAACAAAAGAGGATATTAACTATATGCAAGTTCATTTTGAAAAAACAGTACATATAGTACTGTTTGCCACAGAAATATTTAATACACTTCACATTATAAAAGATTATCGTTCTTTTGATCCCACTTCAAATGGTAAAGTTGCTTATTCTATCTGCTCTTTATGTTAAGTGAAAAATTTTGTCTAACATGTTGAACGTAATAGTGTCTTGTAATGATCTTTATTTATTTAGCACAATTTGAATAAAATTGGTTGCATTCATCATATTCAAAAACCGTTTTTGTAATTTTTTAACATTTAATTTTTTTTGAGGGGGATGCGATGAGTTGAAAATTAAAAGAAAGTTCTTTTACATTTCTCTTTAAAAAAGGGGGAAAGGGTAGGCTAAGTTGTTATTGTGAACGAGATATGATATAAGTCTATTCTGAGACGATAGTTACGTATTTATAAACAGCAGTGATACTATTTTAAGCAAGTAATATACAGTCATTGCAACAAAACACAACAAAGATTAATCAAAAGGTACTGAACAAACAAGCAGGCATAGCATAAAAGAAAAACCTGTAGTTATTGCTGATTTTAGCAGAATGATTATATGAAAAGTAAGCCTCATGTGATTTATGGGATATTTTAGAAAAAATATTGCTTGAAATGTATATAACATTTTAAATTGAAAAATTTAATTTTCCGCATGTATGTGTGATCTTAATTTATAAAAATTATTGCAAGAAGTACAAGTCTTAGAAACACAAAGCTTTCCAGTGGTATTTCAGTAGTTTGAAATACTTTTAATCATACGGCAAACATTTAACTGCTTGAAGAATACATCTGGAACTCAATTTTGTTCCATATATATGCTTTGAATTGATTTCAGAGCAATCTCTATTACTTTAATCGCTTAATTTGTTCGAATGTACCCGCATATTGCGTTGGATATTGTGCTTTACTACTGACACTTTAAAAAGGGTATTAGTAACAAAACACAGGCTATTTAATGAGCTGTGTATTTTTAATGAGGTGTATATTGGTTACTGTTTTCACAACATTTAATATTATGCTGAAATAGAAATCATTGCCACTTCGTTCGTAGGGAGTATTTGTTTTTCAATAATTAATTCTTAAATTAATAGACCTATCTAACCTAAAATTATTTAAAATGTTAAATTTGAATTTGAATATGACGATCAGATTGTAGTTTTTAATTTCTATGATTTTTACACTCTTTTGAACTCTTTCATGGTGCTAGATTGCAAGGACACGTTTTCAAATTTCAGTGTAATGTAATTAATTTGTTCTTCTGCAATTATTCATTTTTAGTTTTGAAAACCGAGTTTGTATGTGTCGAGAAATTCATTTCTCAGGTATAATAGCTCTCGGTTTTCATTGAAAGCTGACTGAGAATTCGGATCTAGCCACTTAGTGCTTAGTTCCTAAATTAGCGTTTATGGAAAGGACATTCAGATTTAACTATTAAACTATACTTTTGAAATAATCTAGATCAGAAGTTCTCAACCGGTGGTACACGAACCACTAATGGTACGCAAGAGATAAATAGGTGGTACGCAAAGAAGCAAAGCATTTTTAACTATTAAATTCAAAAATTAAAACCCCAATATCTTGATTTTTTCTCTAACACTCATAAACGTTTGTGATCTGAGCTTTGTTAAAGGTCAATAGCCGCTTATAGACTTAGCAAGAGGCGAACGATTTGTGTCCATGGCAGGTTTCGTGTTTTTGCCATGTTGTACGTTTCATAAGTATTCTCTTAGCCGTAGAGACATAACAAAATTTGCCATAAATGATGTTTTTAAAAGGAGTGTTAGAAATGGATGCCGTATTTAATAGGAAATAAAAATAAGTTCCCATAGAAAGTATAAAAGTATCTTATTAATTCTCTTAGTGTTTATCGATTTATTAGAATGTCAGCACTTCGTGTCACCATTTACTGGCTCATATTGCTCCGTTTTCAATGAGAATAATTTTTTACGTCGGTTTGTTGTCTCTAACAGCAGGCATTTTGCTTTCTTGTTGCTTTGCATTCCTCAGTTTTCTACGTGATTTGGGAATATCGTCGTCTGTTTTTGAAGAACTCGTAACATATAAATGCATTTAAATATTTGTGAAAAATAATAAAACAAACCTAGATCTTCAAAATTGAAATATGGCTAGGAATGACTAAACGGAAAAGTGACGATTCACAGGTGATGGGTCCAGGGCTAAGAATATTGACAAGAAAAGAAAAGTTGTTTCTAGAAAATATAATTAAAATTATTTATTATTTGGATTTACTTGGAGATGAAATGGACCCTCAATCTCAACGTATTGTTTGCGAAGAACTATTATCCAATCAAAGTATAAAACCATCGTTTCTTAAAAGACATCTTGAATCTAAGCATGCCAATTTAAAGAATAAATCTGAACAATATTTTAAGAGGAAATTATCGGAGTTCAAAAATAGTAGACAAGAAATGAACGGTTTTGCTACTTCAAGCGAAAAAGCTTTGGAAGCTAGTTACCTGGTAAGCCTAAGAATTGCTAAAACTAAGCAGCCTCACACTATTGGAGGAAACCTTATATTACCAGCAGTTATCTAAGTTATCGTTTTAACATTATTGAACGAAAATGCCGCTGATGAACATAATAATATTCAGTTATCAAATGATACAGTAAGTCGACGAATTCATGAAATAGCAGATTCCATAAAAGAGACTCTTTTTCAAAAAATGAAACACAGTGAGTATTTCGCATTGCAGTTGGATGAAAGTGCTGATATAACAAACTTTGTTTAATTATTTGTTTACATACGTTTCGAAGAAGATAAACGAATTGCTGAAGTGTATTTATTTTGTGAATCTCTTCATGATAGAGCAACTGCAAGTGAAATTTTCAAAGTAATTGACAATTTTATGTCTGAGAATGGTATTCTTTGGAATAAGTGTATTGTCGTATGCAGTGACGGCGTTCGGGCTTTAACAGGAAAACATCCCGGAGTGATTTCTCAAATAAACAAAGTCGCACCTGAAACTAAATTTACTCACTGCTCCATACATCGTGAAGCTTTAATAGCCAAAACAATACCTGAAAGCCTGAAAATCGTTTTAAATCAAGCTGTGAAAATTGTTAATTTTATTAAAAGCCGAGCTATAAATTCAAGAATACCTATGATTTTATGCCAAGAGATGGGCAGTGAACGTGAAACGCTTTTGTTATATTTCGAAGTAAGATAGTTATTCAAAGTTCTAAATCATCCTTTTAAACAGAAATTCAAATTTTCCTCTGTGATTCAAAATTTGAATTGCAAAAATGTTTATTTAGTGAGTTATGGTTGGCGTGATTAGCATATTTAGCTGATATTTTTGGAAAGTTAAAGGAATTAAATTTAGAATTAAAAGGACAGAATGTTAATTTGTTTACCGTTCGAGATAAAGTAAAGGCAATGATAAAAAATCTCGAATTAATAATCAGTGACTTGGACAATAATATTTTAAGCTTTTTGCCACTTTTAGAAAGTTTTCTAACTGAAAATAATTTGAAAATAGAAGAAGAATTAGCATCCGACATTAAAAATCACTGTTTTTCATTGATAAATAATTTCAACATGTATTTTCCCGAGGATTACGAAAAAGAAAATTGGATTAGAAATCCATTTTTGTTCAAGTATACCTGAAATTGTATCACGCAAAGAAAAAGAACAATTGACAGAAATTTCAGGGATCGAATTCTAACTGAAGATTTCAAACACTTGTTAACTTTTGGCTTAACCGAAAAAAAGAATTTAGAACCATTTTGAATAAAGCTATTAAATTTTTATTGCCTTTTTGCACAACCTATATGTGTGAACAAGGATTTTCTTTCATGTTATATTTAAAAAATAAATACAGAACAAAATTAAATTTGAATTCTAATTTAGATTAAAACTAAGTTGATCAGGCTTAAAACTAATTGAAATAAGACGAGACATAAAGAAATTGATTTCTCTTAAACAGGCCCGAATTTCGCACTAGATTTTAGAATTAAAGTATTATAACTTAAATTTTGATAATTAAAATTGTAACCAATTTTTTTCTAATATTTTTATGTGTGCATACTTAATTCAAATAGCCAATAGCGTTTGCAAATGGCAAAATATGTTTTATCTCAAAGGGCATGAGCCCAGAACGGCTGTTAATTTGGAAACGGCATTTTGTGTCTATTCACTTTCAAACTGTTGCTACCAAATATTATAGCCATGTATTATATTTAAAGAAACTAAATAATGAAGAATCTGCATGAAGGCATAAATGTTTCTCGCACTATAAAAAAAACCACGGTACCTAGAGCCATCAAATTTGAGAAGGTAGTCTTCCAACCGAACATGGCCACTTTGAAGCCCAAATTTTGGATTTCGAACTTGTTTTATTATCTATTTCAAATTTTTCAAAACTTTAATGAATTTTTGATTAACAAACTCAACGATTTTAAAGCGAGCAATGGCAATACTGTAAAGAAAAAAGAAAAAAAAAATCTCCAGTGTGCGAGGCTATGTATCGGAAACCAAACGTTAACAAAACGCCCTTTTGGGCGCAATGTAAAATCTGAAAGCTTTCAGAATTATATTTTTTAAATTTTTCTAATTTTATATTTACTTTTGAATTTAATCGTATTGTGGAAAACGCTCTTTCTTTCTTTCTCTTTAGCCCAAAGGGCGTTAGTCCAGAAGGGCTACTAACTTCGTTTTGACATTTTACGTTGAAAACGTAAATGTCCGTTTCACTTTTCAAATTGCTGCCACCCAGTATCATCGCCATGTGTTATATTTAAAGATATTAAATAATGAAGAATCTGCATAAATTTATATAAGTTTCTCGCATTGGGATCAAACAACGATACATAAAGTAATCCCCCACCGAATATGGGTATCTGTAAGCCCTAATTTGGAATCTGTTTTATTATCAATTTGATATTTTGTAAAACTTTTAACGCATTCTTGATTAACAAACTAAAGGATTTCAAAGCGAGCAACGGGAACACACAGTACGGGGGGAAAAACAGTTTTCTGTCCAGTGCGGTGTATCGGAGTATTATGTGTATCGGAAACTCTAAAGATATGTTCTTTTAAATATTTTGTGTTATTGCTGTTGAACTGAATTTCATGGTTTAAGTGCGAAGAACATGATATATAATAAATATGACACACAAAACGTTAAAAAAAGTTCCTTTAAGGCATGATATAAAATCTGAAAGCTTTCAGAAATTTGTTTAAAAATTTTTCTATTCAGAAAATTGAAAAATAATCATTGTAAAATGTATTGGTAGTGCTAAAGGCTTTCAATTTTTGTTTAGATGGTACGCGTTAGTCATTCAGATTTAACTATTAAACTATACCTGGGAAATAATCTAGATCATTCATGCTCAAGTGTTAAATTTTTCAACTAGCTTATTTTTATAATTGTATCTCTCTCTATATAAACGAATTGTTCAAAAATATGTTTATTAGTTGATTTTTAATGAGCTCTATAATTATTATTCGTCATTTTAACAATTTAGATGAAGAAGAGAAAAAAATAACCTTAGTGATGGACTCAATCACTGAAGAGCAATATCGATACTTAACGACAGTTTTTTATTCAAAGAATAACTTACAACAGGTAACTTATTTTAACTTATTTAAATAATAAATAAAACAACAGGCAACTTATTTTAATTCCTTTATATCTTCATAATATTCTCACCACGTTTTTTTATAATAAGAAATATTGTCTATATTCTTCTTTCACCTGTAGGATTCACTGATTTATTAAATGGGGATTCTCTCATTTGCTGTAGGAATGTTTTGATTCATCTATGCTTTGAATTGATTTCGAAGCAATGTTGGTTACGTTAATTGCTTAGTTTGCTCGAATGTACCCGTATTTTGCATGGATGTTATGTTTTTATTACTAACATTTTAAAAAGGGTATTACTAGCAAAACACAGCCTATGTATCAGTTAATGTTTTGACAACATTTTATATTATGTTGAAATACACTGCTGGCCACCCAAATTGCAACACCAAGAAAGACAAGAGATATCACAACAAAATTCATTTAGTAGATAACATGTTGACCAAGTATCAAATGATTAAATTTATAGACTTCTGTGAAGTGTGGTTCCTTCCAAAATCAGTAGCCAGAGTAGCCCCCATTGTTGGACATCACCGCTGCCACACGCCTCGGCGTTGATTCAAAGAGACTTTGGATGTGTTCTTGGGGTACAGCAGACAAAGCAGCTTCCACACGTTGCCAAAGTTGATCTGGTGTGGCAGCTTGGGATGTAATCTGGATCAATCGTTCAGCAACCATGGACCACATGTTTACTATCGGCGAAAGATTTGGAGAGCGAGCCGGCCGTGGAAGCAATTCAATCTGTCGATTGACGAAGAAACCTTGGACAATGCGCGCCACGTGTGGTCGCGTATTATCCTGTTGAAATATGGCTGTGAGCAAGCCCTGAAAGTAAGGAAGGACACCTCGAAGATGTAGCGCTGGCTGTTTAAAGTACCGGCAATGCGTACTAGAGGAGTGCGAAAGTGATATCCAATACCGCCCCATACCATAATACCCGATGCAAGACCAGTGTGGCGGTGCATAACGCAGCTGTTCAGCATCCTCTTTCCACGGTGTCTCCGGACTCGAATGCGACCATCGTGGTCTTGCAGACAGAAGCGTGACTAGTCAGTAAAGACAATTTCATTCCATTCTGCCGTCCGCATCCTTCTTTCATCGCACCATTGGCGGCGGAGACGTGTGTGGTTCTGCGTCAAGGGTAGACGAAGCAATGGACGTCTTGCGGACAGACCACTCTGCTATAAGCGGCGTCGAATGGTACGCGCAGACACTGGATGATGCGTTATAGACTGAATGTGCTGTGCTATGGTTCGTGATGTGACTGAGCGATCCGTCACTGCCATGCGCACAATGTTTCTGTCCTCACGGGAAGTGGTGCAATGAGGCGGATGCGATTGTACACGTCGGTCCGTCGTACCCTCCCGCATCCAACGGTCACATATCCGCATTACAATTGTCTGGTTTCGTCCAACATGACTACCGATTTCCCTGAAAGATAATCCACACTCTCGTAGACCCCTATCCTTCCTCTGTCGAACTCGGATACTTGATCAAACGATGATCGCTCTTTACTACGAGGCATAATTGATCGTTTTTTTGAAAAAAACCACACAAAAAAACCTCCTTCCCGTCTATGCCACTCTGCGATCACGACTGCCAGCTTTTAAAGTACCCGGATTGCGACTACGCATCAAAATTAGAACACATATATATATATACTTTTAATTAGCAAGTAAGAATGTAGAAGCTATGGTACATTCGAAACCTCTAAAATCCTATTTGTAAAAGCACAGTAGTGCCAAAAAATTACATTATCAAATAGAATCAAAATACCATTATTAATAAAAATACCATTATTAATAAAACATGACTTAAAAGAAAAAATAATAAATTGAGACTAATAATTGAATATTTATAAAAATGTGGGAAAAGTACAAGTTGTAAGAATGTACCATAGCTTCTACATTCTTACTTGCTAATTAAAAGTGTAATAAAAATTTGCAGCTAGATGCGCAGGTTTTAAAACCTTGAAATACTATCGTTCAAGTTTCAACTTACAAAGAAAATTATATATATATATAATTTTAACGATTGTCTTAATAAATGAAGCAAATGGAAAATTGTGACATTTGTTATAAATATTTAAAAAATGTTCTACTGCATTTATTGTTTAAGAAAATGTAGAATCACTGTGTAGGGACCTTAGGTTATTTCGAAGCAGGAGACATGAAAAACGAGCAATGCCCTCGCCGGGACTCGAACTCTGGACCTCTCGAATACGCGCCGAGTGTGCTCACCATTACACCACGAAAGCATGCTAAGAAGTCGGGAGAAATACTTTATATAGTTCCCCTTTTTAAAGGGGGACTGTGGATTAGGACACCCAATCGCCAAATCTTGGTGGTGAAGAATCATCATTCATCACCTTTTAGTTTGGGCGCCATTGTAGAGAAATTAGGATTTTCGAAGCAAGAGATATGAGAAATAAGCAGTGCCCTCGCCGGACTCGAACCACGGACCACTCGAAAACGCGCCGAGTGTGATGACCATTACACCACGAAGACATATTCTCCAGCTTTAAAAGCACCTAATAGCTCTACAGAGGCGCCCGAACTAGAAAAGTGATGGATGATGATACTTCACCACCAGGATTTGGCGACTGGTTACCCTAATCCTCAGTTTCCATTTAAAAGGGGGAGTATTAAAAGGAGTAACGAATTCACGCATTCCCTCAGTAATGTTATACATTATTAGCTGTACTCTTTCAGAGGGTAAGACTGGGGGTACCATAGTTATTAATAGCCAAAGAACTTATCATAAATATGAGTCTAAAACTGAAAACAGACAAAAGCAATAAAAAGTATTTAACTAGTCTAGCTTTTTGATCCATGATGTCTTTTGAAGCTTATACATGACATGATACAGAAACTAGAAAGTTAAAAATGATCAATACAAATGCAAAAAGAAAATTGAACGATTAACTCTTTGAGAGGCAGGAAAAGAAAATTAACTTTTTCATCAAAACTCTTGTTTTATTTACTATATCGGGTGTTACAATAAAATTATGTGCGACAATGACATATATTTTGTCCAAGACGCGTGAAAAAAATGACGGCTTCTGGTAGTTGGTGTCAGTGACCACCGCCCACAGAACACATCCCTACCAATCAATCTATATGATACTCATGAAAGCAGCTTTTCTTTTTCAAGCAGAGTGCAACCTTTCATGTGCTGCATTCCCATACTGTTCTTACAGGCTTTTCTTGGTGCTGCAGAGTGCACATCGTCGTGATGTTGTCTTCGATGGCTGACGCTTATTTTCTTGAAGACGAATTGCTGCATCAACTACTGGCGTATGTTTCTTGATTGCGACCTAGTGAGTACAAGGGAACTTGTACTCACTAGGTCGCAACGGTCAGTTTGGAAAACTACTCACAAGAGTGAGTAAGACGTTCAATACAAAAGGTGGTTACTATAGGTAACCACCGCCCTTCAAAGAGTTAAGTGGTTGTATACATGAGCTATTACAGAATCAGCTGTAGAGCCATCGCATTACCCCCACCGGCACTCGGACCTCTTGAACAAGCGTCGAGTATGCTTCCAGTTACACCATGAAGGCATGCGGAAAAGAGGGAGAAAGTACCTCACATACTCCCCCTTTTAAAAGGCGACTGGGGATTAGGGAAACCAATCGCGAAATTCCTGGTGATAACGAATTATTATCCAGCGCCTTTTAGTTCGGGCGCCACTTATAAAGTCATTAGTTTTTCTTTTTTTCTTTTCTAGTCCAAAGGGGCTTTGTCCCTGAAGGACTATTATTTTCGTTTTGCGATTTTGCGTCGGAAACATTAAATGTGGGTTCACTTTTCAAACTGTTGCCACCAAATATTGCGGTCCTGTATTATATTTAAAGAAATTAAATAATGAAGAATCTGTATAAATGTATATATGGTCTCGCATTGTGATAAAACGACAGTACCTAGAACCGTCGAATTTTGAACAACGTACGTTTCGACCCGAATATGGGCATTTGGAAGCCAATTTGGAATTTGTTTTATTATCAGTTTCATATTTTTTAAAGCTTTAATGAGTTTTTGATTAACAATTCAACGTTAAAAAAACGCCACTTTGGGAGTAATGTAAAATCTGAAATCTTTCAGATTTTTTCTTTTCTTTCTTTGCTAGAGACGTGAAAAATGAGCAATGCCCTCGCCGGGACTCGAATCTAGACCTCTCGAATACGCTTCGAGTGTTATCGTTACACCACGAATACATGCTGGAAGGAGGAAGAGAATACTTTATATAATTTGACGGTTAGGTGGACTAAGCTTCACCCGATAATGGTACCTTATATAACTTCTGCCGATTTGAATGTTCGTAACTTGATACGACGGTGTTCGTCATCCGAAGCATTTTTTGTTCACATAATTCGTTCGTGAACCAAACTAATCAGTATGCAAGCTGTTTGTGATCCGAGTTTCTACTACACATTTGTTGGAAATGAGCTGTAAAATTTCCTATCAATAAATTAGCACACAAATGTAGTAAACAAAATGCATAAGTTATTCTTGTTTTTAAACTTCTTAAAAATAAATCAGATGGTATATTTATATTGTTATGAATTTTGCATTTAGTTAGATATTTGTAATAGAATTATAATTAAAATTGTTTTATTTCCCCGTACAATGCAATCCGTGACATATTTTAAGAGAAAGCTAAAAAGAGAAAGCTGAAAAAGTAAAAATGCAAGAGCGCGTGTATTTAACATTGAATAAAAGTTTATATCTGTAATTGATATTTAATTTGAATAAATGTAATTGTCTAGTATGTTAGCCGTAACCGTAATTCTACACTTTTTGCTTTCCGGAAATTGCTAGAACTCTCTTGCGCGGCTGATTTAAAAAGCTATAAAAGCCGAAGAGAAACATCTCAGCTCTGTTGTTGTTGATTGTAGGGAATTCGCGGTGAGATCGGATTAGCTTTCTCTGCGCTTTGGATTGCGTTCTATTTAATGTTTTAGTAGTTTATAACATAGATATTATATTGCGTGATACTGCGACACTGTACGAATATCTTTGAGGAATAATCCAGCGTTTTGTTATTTTTCTTTTGATTAGAATAAATTTTTATTAACTTTCTATAGGATTTTTGCATTCAATCTATTACGAACCCATTCGCAATACTTTAATTTTTAACAATAATTTAATTTAGGGGGGGATTATAAAAATAAGACTTTTTTATGACTCTCCCAGCTACAGGGGCAATTTTCTTTATATATTGGACTTCAAGGCACCGTATGCTTGAAAGAGTATAGGCGGGGGGGGGTTTAAAAAAAAAAAAAAAAAAAAAAAAAAAGAAGAGAGAGAGAGAGACCTTTTCCTTACTTGTTTTTCTTGCTTTTTGAATAATACGGCTAAATTTGAATTTAGAACTATGTGATTTGTTATTTTCTATGTTTTAAAATGCTTCTTAAGTGAGATATTTCATTGTCATTGAAAATGCATGTGTTATAGCTTGCTACTGCTTTATTAGGGTATTATCATTAAATGAAATATATGAAATATAAATGTTATTATTAAATGAAAAATAAATCAGACGAGATACTTACATTTTCATTTAGGGGGAGATCATAAAAATTATTACCGAATTTGCTACATATATTTTAATGGTTGCTGTAATATTCAATTTTGTGCATATTCATATTGTTTTTTTAAATATAATTTTCATTTATTTAGACAACTCTACAGCCTGTACCAGCAATTAAGTTTCACCCTGAGGAAAACATAAAGTAGGTGTTTTTTAATTCAGTATTATTTATATAAATTGTTATATGTTATATGCTACCCTCTTTTTTTGCCTTACATTGTTAATTTCAGTTGCAGAATTCTAATATATCCGCCACCACCTCAAACTGGTGGCGTCGAAATTACAAGCAAAGATTTAGAATGTTTAAATGAAGGCGAATATCTGAATGATGCTATCATAGACTTTTATTTGAAGTAAGAATTTTATTTTTTGAGAAACTTCTGAAAATTAATTTGTTTTCAATATGCATTTTGCTTATTCAGAATTTTTAAGGCTTATAAATTATATAGCGCAAACATTCGTGTTTATATATGTTTTCTGATAAATGTAAATGAATAAAGCAAAGCCATATAGGTGTACAGCGGGCGAAAAAATAAAAAAATAAGCACAGTTTTATTATCATTTAGATTAAATTTTAATTAAGACAAAATTTATTACTTTTCATATTATACGTTAGCTATCAAAATAATAGTGCATGTGAAAGTATAATTTCATTTTATCTGAAGAAAAAATTGGAATTTCTTGAAAACTATTTTCTGCACACTGAGGCATTATCATATTAGCTTAGCTAACATCCCTCTACCCTCTATGTAAATGTGTAGCATCATTCTTTTCACTTTCTTTACAACTATTTTTCTACTAATGGCAATATTTCTTATCCTCCCCTTTCGTGGAGCTTACTTGCTAAACCCGAATTCATTCTACTCCGTAAGAGCGGTAACAGCTACATCATGTCCTTGTATTCGAATTTAACACATACCTAACAGATATAGGTAGTAAGTAGTTTTAATTTAAGCAAGATAACCCAACCTAACCTAAAGATAATAAGCCGTACCGCCAAACTGGTACAACCGTCAAATTAAAGCAAACCAATTAATGGAAAACTGGAACTAAACTACAGATGAGAATTACTCGTCCTTCCACTCGCCCTCCGAAGGAGATGTGTCTTACCCTTTATTCAGAATAATACATACATATGAAAGAAATATAATTAAAATGACAACGTAAACAGTTATATTCAGTTACAGACAGCAAACAAGATAATAACATTAAAAATTTCTATTAGTAATAACATAATCACATACACGAACATACTTTATAACAAATAATATATACAGAGATTTTATGTCTATATAAAATTCTTACTGTATTACAGGATAATCTAATCATTACTCTTATTATAAACTTATTATTACTTAATTCTACAGAATAATCAATCTTTGATTAACACTGAACAATTCTGGCTTCTATACATAATTCAAATAGATTTTTACTAATATATTAGTATTTACTGATCTCCTAAAATAAAATATTCATATCTGTTTAAGTTCATGATAATCCTTGTAATGCCCAGTTTAGCTTTTTCAGTTGTATGCAGGAACTTTTCATTAATCTTAGCAATGTTTCCATAGTATTCTGTTCTGACAGGTTCTGTAAGTGGACAATCCCATGTATAGTATGAACTTGCTGCCAGGTGGCCCAGCTGACCACAAAGACAATTTATATACCTTTTATGAAATCTATAATAGTAATTAGGAAATTGACCATGTCCAGTTAATAATTGATTGAACAATCTATTACAATATATTCGTTTCGAATTAACCTTTGGAAGAACACTATATACATTCCTCCCAGTCACATCATAATCTCACCTGAAATATTTGACCCTGTAAAGTAGTTTTAATTGAGTCTATAGATAATGGTGTATAAACATCTACTAAATCCTTCTTTGTGGCGTCTTTTGCAGGCTTCGTCTGCTGCTTCATTCCCTTGTATGTTTGAGTGTCCTTTTATCCAATTAATATTTATTTTAAACTTTACATTCATTTCATTCACAAGATCTCTTACTCTTGCCACTTTCTTTGAAAGGCATTTTCAAGAATTCAAGGCTTTTAAAATACTTTGTGAGTCAGTAGAAATGAAAATCTCAATTACTCTCATGATCAGCCCATTCCAATGCTTTTGCAAAAGCAGAAAGTTCAGCATAAAAAATTGTAGCACTATGATTTGGCCTATATTTTCTTTCAAAAGTTTTATTATTATCCAAAAAGACCACAAAAGCAGCACCGACATTATTATTAATAACGGAACCATCAATATATATTTCCAGGCCATTTCTTGCAGGAGTTCCCCAGGAAACATGTTTAAATTTTGCTGGATGAAAATAACATTTTTCTTGCTTTTCATCTATTACGTTATTTGAAATATTTATTTCGCTATAAAGAATATCTTTTCCCATATGTAAAGCTATATATGTCTGTGTTTCAACATCAGCAATCAAGTCTATTGGTACCACGCCAGACAAAACTTGTAAGCTTGTAGTCGAAACAGTTCTATAGCAGCCAGTGATTGAAAGCAAAGCAATTCTCTGAATTTGTAATAACTTTATGCTTATCTTTTCAGTACCTGTTCACCAGATTGGCGCTCCATACGATAACATAAGCTCAATTCCTCTTTTATATAATACCTTTAGAATGCTCTTATTCTTCAAAGAATCTTTATTTATAAGTCTATTTAATTTATTTACTACTTAAATATCTTTTCCTTAAGTTTTGCCAAGTGGGGCAGCCAACTCATATTTACGTCTAAGATAACACCCAAATATTTGAGTGTTTTTTCTCTCTTAATCTTTATTCCATTCCGTGTAAGTAGAGGCTGCCTGCATAAGTTGGAGCCCTTTGGAAATGTTAGCATAGACGTCTTCTCTGGACTAATTTTTAATTTATTGAATTTACACCATTGATAGATTTTATCCAATGCTACTTTAGCTTTCTCCTCAATTACTAGTTTACTGCTTCCTGGAACAACCAATGCAATCAATGCATAGGCTTGTAAAATAATTCAAAATGTAATGCCGAATCAGCAATAATGTTCCAAAGAGTCGGCCCCAGAACAGAACCTTGTGGGGCACCTTTACTGTATAACTTTGAAACCAATACATTATTGCCTTTATATTCTATATAACGGCAATCTAAATAACTAGCTTTAATATTATACAAGTTTCTGGGACAGTTCATATTTATAAGCCTGTTTTTTACGCTTGGCCACGATAAGCTGTTAAATGCATTTTTGATATCAATAGTAATAGGAGCTGTATGTAATTTTTTCATTTTATTTTCCTTAATAGTATCTGTAATTTTTTGTATCGCCATCACTGTGTTTATGCCTGGAGTAAATCCAAATTGATTTTTGTGCAATAGATTTTCATTACAGAAGAAGTACATCAATCTGTTGTTAATTAACTTGTCCAAAACCTTACCCAATATAGGTAGCAAGCAAATAGGTCTGTAAGATGCAGGAAGCTCAGCTAGCTTACCCGACTTTGAGAACAGCACAAGTCCTCTTCTTTTACAATCATTTGAAAAATAACCTCTAATCAAACAGCTATTGAACAGATCCAAAATAAAATTTTCCTTTGTATAAAAAAACTCCATAATAAAAATTTCCAAGGGGATCCCATCTGGACCAGGAGCTTTATTTTTTCTCATATCTTCAAAAGCATATTGTACTTCTTCTGTATTAAACAAAACATCATTTCTTGAAACCGGATGGTAATTAGCCCTATTTCGAATTTGTTGATGTATATGCACATCATCTTCAATGAAATGAAAACGAAAATTTAGAAATGAAAATTTATGAATGAAATGAAAATTTAGAAATGAAAATTTATGAATGAAATGAAAATTTAGAATCTCTTCAAGAACTTCATTGATATTATTTGTTATTGAGCCATCTCGTTTTCTTATAGTATTAAGATTGTTATATTTAACTGTTTATCCATAGCAATCTTAAAATGCATGCCAAATGGGTTATGCACAGTTATTCTTCTACAGCTCTTCTAATATTACTTCTGTAAATAGCCAAACATTTACAATAAATTCCTCTATGATAAGGTCTTTAGTCTTCAAGTAAGTTTTGATACTTTCTTCTAAAGGCTCGTAGTTTTTTCCTTTCTATATTCAAGTTGCAATTCCACCGTGAAGTAAGTTTAGGAGTGCCTTATCGCATATGTCTTGATTGCTTGAATTAATATCTTGTAGTATTGTTGTATTGTCTATATTATTTCTAAACTTCATTTGGAGAATATCTCATACATCAGTTCTTTAAGAATAATCCAGTTTAAACGTTTTATTCTAATTCGAGATTGGCTATTCTCCTGTGAGCCTATATTTATAATTTCAAATATAATTGTGATCACTTAAACTAATAGTGTCCAGAACTTGCAGAGACAAATGTCAATACTATTAATTAACCTTGAAGCCGTTATATCAATCCAGGACTTCCCCAGCACAGAGGAGTAAGTAGGTAAAGTGTATCTGTTATTATTGACAATACATTTCCTAAAAGAAATTCTGAAAATATTTCACCTCTAAAATCCATTTCATCTTGCCCCCATAAGGGATGAATGCTATTTACATCTCCATTAATTATCAAGAAAAGTCTTTAATTCTATCGATCAGAGATGCTAGAACTTCTAAGTGATTATCTATATTCTCAGAAGGAGAGAAATAACATGTTGTTAAAACACATGGGCTTACACCCTTTATTAAAGTTGCAACAATATCTTTAGAGTTATAAATCTGCGTTATTGACAGATTTTCATCAAATACAAAAATGCCCGATCATATCTATCTTTATTGTAATAAACTCTTGCTTTGAGCGGAAATCCATAAATTCTTCCCTCACGGGTATATGGTACACAGACAATTTGTATCCTCTTTGAGCAGTTTCTACCTTTAACTGATCAGTAGCCTCAGCTGCATGATGAAGATTTATTTGGCATAACTTCACATTTATGGACTTAGAATCCATAATTTATCTTTTTAGTTAATAAATCAAGTTGTCTTATAAAACAAGGATACTCTTTATCTCTATTTTCATGCCTTGTATTTAGTCCAAGGCCAAATCTTGAGTTTGCAGCAGTACAATTATTGCATTTATATTATATTATTGAACAGTTAGCCAGTGTATGTCCTTCAAAACTGCATTTATTGCCACTTCCGTACAAAATTTTTTAGTATGACCAAAGCCATAACATTGAAAGCATCTTGTGATTCTCTTATACTCTCTAATTTGATGCAGCGGTTCTCAGCCTTTTGACTAACGTGTACCATCTAAACAAAAATACAAAAACTTTATAGTACCATCACTACATTTACTAATGATTTCTTTTTCAATATCTCAATAGAACTATAAAAATATATATATTTTGCCACTTGCACAACCTAGTGGCTATTTGCATTAAATGTGCACACATAAAAAAGTATGAGATTAAAAATTGGTTACCATTTTAATTACAAAAATTTAAGTTATAATATTTTAATTCTAAAATTTAGTGTGAAACTTGGGCCTGGGTAAGAGAGATCAATTTCTTTATGTCTGGTCTTATTTCACTTAACCGTAAATTAGGATCCAATTTTAATTTTGCCCTGTGCTTATTTTTCAGACATGACATGGAAGAAAATCCTTCTTCACACAAACAGGTTGTGAAACAAGGCTATTAAAATTTAATAGCTATATTTGAAACGCCTTTAAATTCTTTTTTGGGTATCAGCCAAAAGTTAACAACTGTGTTATTTTTTAAATTCCTACTATTAGCTCATACTCTTCCTATATCTTGTTCAATTTTCAGTCGTTAATAAAATACTTTTTATTCATCCACACTCAAGTTCAAATGCATTTTTTTTAACTTGTAGTAGATGACACTTGATGTTAATACAGTTTTTTCACATATTAAAAATTTGTGAATTTTTTTTTTGTATTTTAAAATTTTTTCTTTGTTGACCTAAGTAGGAATTGACTCTAAAATTTTATTAATTATTAATTAATTAATTTTCAATCATTAATAAAATACTTTTTATTCATCCGCTCAAGTTCAAATACATTTTTTTAAACTTGTAGTGGATGACACTTGATGGTAATACAGTTTTTTCAGATATTAATTTTTTTAAAAATTTTTTTTGTATTCTTAATTTTTTTAATACATATTTTAAAATTTTTTCTTTGTTGACCTAAGTAGGTATTGACTTGTTGAAATCTTCAGTTCGATCACAGGAAATTTCTATCAATTGTTCTTTTTCTTCACGAGATTTTTGAATCTAATAGTTAAAAAATACTTTGTTTCTTTGCGTACCACCTATTTTTCTCTTGGGTACCACCAGTGGTACGCATAACACCGGTTGAGAATTGCTGGTCTAAACCGCTTTAAATATATTTTCCTTTCTTTCATAGCTTCATGGAACGTTACTGTGTCCAAAGTTACAACTCAGTGTGTGCCCATTCTTGACTAGACACTAAATCTTGATTCAATTTTAGCATGTTCCATATAAGAATTTTGCGATCTCAAAAGATCCACTATGTCGTTACCCGATAATTCAGGGTCAACATTATAAATCATAATCTTTGAATTGATTTTCTTTGATCTTTTGACCTCTAAAAGGTCTTTCAAATTATTGTTTTCAGAAATTACATTTTCGAAGATTATCAAGTCTTCACTTCTAGTTACTTTAATTAAGACACCCTCTAAGTTACTTTAATTAATTTACTTTAATTGAGAGCTAAGTTACTTTAATTAATTAAGACCTAAGTTACTTTAATTAAGCAAGATAAATCTGCATCAGTGTAAAAATCACTATTTTTTTGTATACAGATAGGCAGTAAAATTAGTCATAAGATGTGTAATCAAAGCAAAGTAACAGGACTAATCCAGAAAATTACATTATAATGATTTCCTGTAAAAATGGGAAGTTGACTGTTACTTCAGGAAATTCAATATTTTTCATTATGGAAAAATTTGCATACTGCAGTTCTGAAGAAATATCTGGTGACTTCGGAGAGGACTATTTACTTATTTAACTAAATTTGGTTCCTAGTGAGACTGTCAAGCGATTTATTGCCCTATCTATTATAATAACTACAACCAAGAAAAAGATTTAATTAAAACTTTAACCTTTGTATTAAAATATTAACCTTAACAAATGCATGGCTTATGCTGGAGGCCAAAAGAGGGGGATGGAGGGTATTTTTTGTAAAAATACCCTCCATACAAACAGTTCTTACTCCGCTGCTTGCGGGATTTAACGTAACATTAAATGTAACTCGAAATCTTGTTAATATAATGTCAAAATTTCAGGCTAATCTATTACTTGAGCAAACTCGGCTAGCAAAAGCTAACACTAGCACTGGTCTAAGTGACCCTCAGTGCTGGAAGGAAGTATCATAATAGCCAGAGTTGGTTCCAAATTTCTTTCCCATATTTTCAAGAGCTGTGCTCTTAAATACATGTTCCCAATCTGCATTTTGGTAAAAGCTGATGAAAGTAGAAGTGTCAGCGCAAATAAAATAGTAAGCTTATTAACATAAATATTGCAACTTATACAAGTTACATGTAGCGAGTTTAATTTTTCTGCTTCAGTGCCGCCCAGACGTTAAAGCGGCTAGTGACACTGACGTGAAAGCCGTTAGTGACACTGACGTGAAAGCGGTTAGTGACTGCCATACCGAAGGGCGTGGGTTCGAATACTGAAAAAGGCATAGATGTAATTTATCTGTCTCTTCACAAGTGACAAAGGCATCCCCATAATAATTTAACTATTAAGTGCCTCCGTAATAAACCACCTCTTTTGGCCTTAGTAGTGGCCAATGACTATAACGGTTAGTGCCCGTTATTGAGGGGGAAAAAAAAGAATTTTTCTGCTTCAGTTAATTTTAATGAATTCGTAGACGTGACTTTTATGAAGTTATTTATATTTACCTCTAAAAATGACATTATAATGTATTGTATAAAAAGTTTTATGAATTTTCGTTTCAGTAAAATACTGTACAAGCCACGAAAATCTTTTTATTCAAAATTTCTTTTTTGTCACAAATTTCAAATGCAGTGAAATTTTCCATGTTTTATGTTTGTTAATTGAATGTGATATTTTCAGTTATATTTTAGATGAAAACGTTGTTGAACGTGAAAAGGTTCACCTATTTAGTTCCTATTTTTATCTTCGACTTAAACAAAAATCAGGCTTTGGCCAGGAAACGTATGTATTATCTCATTTATTCTCTTCTCCCTTAAAATACTGTATAAATTTGAGCAACTTTTTCAGGTTTTTAAAATCATGATTAACAATTCTTATTAATAAGATAAATAACTAAAAATAGCTCATGGAGAATATAAATAAAAGTCAAAATGTTCTTTATACATGCTAAGATTATCACAGATGACAAATTTTCTCGAAAAGCAAATTCTAAAGCAGTAATTACTTAGCAGTAAATTCGGTAGCAGTGCATTCTATAACAAATTAAGAGCGGTACTTCCTTATTATAGCAGCCCCCAAAATTTAATCACAAATCAACCGAGATATAACATGTAACGACGTTATATATACACTGCTGGCCACTGTAAATGCAACACCCTCAAGGAAGCATGCAAATAACATGAAATTTACAACATGCGTTAGCGGAGGTGAGATATGCAAGTGATTAGAATTTCAGCGCAGACGCACATCACGCGCGCCTGTGGCGCCACTTCAAAGCGCTATTTAAGGCTTGGAGATTTCAACGATTTCAAGTTCGGCAATTGTGTTTTTCTTGTGGTTTTTTTCAAAAAAACGATGAATTATGCCTCGTAGCAAACAGCGATCACCATTTGATCAAGTATCCGAGTTCGACAGAGAAAGGATAGTGACCTACCGAGAGTGCGAATTATCTTTCAGGGAAATCGGTAGTCGTGTTGGACGAAACCAAACAACTGTAATGCGTATATGTGACCGTTGGATGCAGGAGGGTACGACGGACCGACGTGTTCGATCGCATCCACCTCAGTGCACCACTTCACGTGCTGACAGGAACATTGTGCGCATGGCAGTGACTGATCGCTCAGTCACATCACGAACCAAGCACAGCACATTCAGTCTGTAACGCATCATCCAGTATCTGCGCGTACCATTCGACGCCATTTACAGCAGAGTGGTCTGTCCGCAAGACGTCCATTGCTTCGTCTACCCTTGACGCAGAACCACAGACGTCTCCGCCGCCAATGGTGCGATGAAAGAAGGATGTGGACGGCAGAATGGGATGAAATTGTCTTTACTGACGAATCACGCTTCTGTTTGCAATATCGCGATGGTCGGATTCGAGTCTGGAGACACCGTGGAGAGAGGATGCTGAACAGCTGCGTTATGCACCGCCACACTGATCCTGCACCGGGTATTATGGTATGGGGCGGTATTGGATATCACTCTCGTACTCCTCTAGTACGCATTGCCGGTACTTTAAACAGCCAGCGCTACATCTTCGAATTGTCCTTCCTTACTTTCAGGGCTTGCTCACAGCCATATTTCAACAGGATAATACGCGACCACACGTGGCGCGCATTGTCTAAGGTTCTCCGTCGGTCGCCAGATTGAATTGCTTCCCCGGCCGGCTCGCTCTCCAAATCTTTCGCCGATAGAAAACATGTGGTCTATGGTTGCTGAACGATTGATCCAGATGACATCCCAAGCTGCCACACCAGATCAACTTTAGCAACGTGTGGAAGCTGCTTGGTCTGCTGTACTCCACGAACACATCCAAAGTCTCTTTGAATCAATGCCGAGGCGTGTGGCAGCGGTGATTTCCAACAATGGCGGCTATCCTGGCTATTGATTCTTGAAGGAACCACACTTCACAAAAGTCTATAAATTTAATCATTTGATACTTGGTCAACATGTTATCTACTAAATAAATTTTGTTGTGATATCTCTGGTCTTTCTTGGTGTTGCAATTTGGGTGGCCAACAGTGTATATAACACGTGGCGAGATTTCAGTTTGAACTCACTCAAGCTCCATTGCAGTTTCCTGTTTATAGAATTGCCCAAAGAGAAAGGGAGGTACTACTGGAACGTTTCAGAAAAATTGTTCAGAAAGTTTCAAAGATCTGTTTAAATTTTAAGAATATCTCTAAAGTGCAGATGTCTGATACTGTTACGTAAAGCCAACTGAGATTTAAGTGACCTATTTTGATATTTACGTTGTTTAAATTTAAATGTAACGTTTTTAATCCTTTAAGCATGATATATTTTCAGAAAATTCTTTTCATAATCATTGGTTTTTTGTTTCCTCATTTTATTATTCACTAACTGCATACATTTTGCAAAATTAAAATTTTTTTTCATGCAGTGTAACATTATCTAAAACTCAGATACTTTACCTTATTTGTGACCCCCTCCACAAATGATTATTTCTTGGCATTGCATGAATTTGCGTTATAAAAATTCATATATAATGTAAGTAATTTATAATACGATCATTTTATTTACACAAAATTGCATATTTTCTCATGAATCATTTCATTTTAAAAATTTAACAAGGAAAATTCTTTTTTAAAATTCATCATAAAATATTGTAACCCTATAAAAAAGTGTATGAGAAAAATGTACCAGAATTATATCTAAACTCTTCGACATTAAAATTTCTTCAACGAAGATAAGGAAGGTATTACTCATTTTACAAAAAAATATGTGCAAAATGGAAGCTTAAAAAATTTCACAAGGCATGTACTTTGTCTTGTACAAAGTTCTATAAAAAATTAACTGGGAGTGTGAAATCAGACTTATGATATTGTTTATTGATTATATCTGCATTTAAAATAAGTACAGGAGCAGTGAATTGAACAGTGCAATATTTTTTGTCACTTCATTTGATGAACAAGTGTGTAGAGACATTAGGTTAATTACAAGCAGGAGAGATGAAAAATAGGCATTGCCTTCGCGGGGATCGAACCACGGACCTCTGAAATATCGGCTCAGTGTGCTGACCATTACACCACGAAGGCACGCTAAGAATGTGGGAGATATACCTTATATACTCCCCTTTTTAAAGGGCGATTAGGGGACCTAGTCGCCAAATCCTGGGTGTGGAGAGTCATCATCCACAACCCTCTTAGTTCGGGCGCCACTGTAGAGACATTAGGTTAATTACAAGCAGGAGAGATGAAAAATAGGCATTGCCTTCGCCGGGGGTCGAACCACGGATTTCTGAAATACCGGCTCAGTGTGCTGACCATTACACCACGAAGGCACGCTAAGAATGTGGGAGATATACCTTATAAGTGATGCACAGGCACAATAAAATCATTTTGAAATGATTTATATGTATGTGAACCAGATGTAGTGGTAAGGGTTTAATGAAACAAATATTAGATAAAATGTAACGTTTATTGGAGAAGCTAAAGCAACAAGAATCAGCGAACTATTCATAAAATACCAGGACTAGTTTCGAAGGTTTAACTATAGAATCTGCTTCTTCGGCTGCAGAAGTGCAAATGGAGAAAGAGAAGCCAATCATAAAATAAGATAAGGCGATAGGAATGAGAGGTAGGAAGCCAAGCTACTCGCGCTCTTTATTGATAAAAAATGAAAACAACTTTTGAAGTAATTTCCTTAAAGGTGTAAAGAAACATCCTCTAAACCTAGTGTATTGAATTGCACTTTCTCGTACGCGTTAGCTAAATAATCAAGTTTCTAGATTTTCAACTTTGATAGTTAATAACACTTACACCATAAAAAATTCAATAGAATTACAAAACAATTTCCAAAACAAGTACTATTACAAGCAAATTGAGGAAGTAGTCAGGAGGAAACCCTCTCAGTCCTTTCCTTGCTGTATCTATGATGCGTTATTATTAATCAAAATTATTTTAAACTTTAAATTTCCCTGTGTGGTTCCACTATGTTGACAGTACCTTTTATTCTGTTTGATGGTAATAAAAATGATTTAAATAAAGTTCTTTTTCAAAAATGAATTCCATTTATTCTACCACTGAGTTCACTTTTGAACTTGATATATCCGGTTCTCTTCCATTTCTCGACATCTTGGTCACAGGCAGCATACCAAACTTCAGTATTACTGTTTACTGTAAACCTTTATCTGCTTGCCTTCATTCGTGACATTCGACTTCATGAACTTCAAATCATGACATTAGACTAATGAGAAGTTATCTTCATTTTATTCGGCTCTTGGTCAAGAACTGCATTATAAAAAAGCAGTTGTTATTAACAGAAGCTTTTCTCCTAACTTTATTGACCAACCGGTTAAAAAAATCTTCATCTCAACACATCAAAAACCACCCTCTCGTTTTAGGAGATTTTAAGAATTCGGTTATCATTTCTTTTTTTTCCCATAGATTAGCTATAAAATTGCACGAATTTTACAGAAATTAAACTTTTGGGTCATTTTTCTTTTCTTTCAATAAAATTCGCAGCTCCGTACTTAAGAACATCATTCCAGATATAAACTCCTGGGGTATATAGATGATTTCTTGCCAGTGTGGTTTAATTTACATTGATCAAATAAAGACAGCCTTAAAATCTTGCGATAAGGAATATGAGGTATATGTAAGGAAAAAAAAAACGCATAAAACATCTGTTGCCCAACAGTGTTGGTCAGAAAATCATATTTTCCATTTTTTTTGCAGGCAAAAATTATTCAAAAAAACATCTTCCGTTTGAGAAATAAATTTTCTACAGGCGTTTCAGATTCATAAAACATCTTTCAGGTTTAATCAACGATCAAAAATCCAATCCATTTTTATCTTCAGCTTTTAAGGAAATTATTTCTTAGTTGTTTTCATTTTTCATCAGTAGAAGGCGCTCATTCTCACTGCCTTATCTTATCTTATGATTGGTTTCTCCTTTATCATTTGTCTTCTGGAGCTGAAGAAAGAGGTTTTATATTTTAACCTTCGAAACTATTCCTCCAAATTTAGGAATATTACACTGATTCTTGTTCCTTGACTCTTACAATAATCATTATTCGTTCAAAATATAACCTGTTTTGGTTTATAAACTTCCGGGGTTTTACTTATTTAATTCAGTGTTCAATTTTAGGAACCTCACAAACACTAATAAGCGAATTATCGCTTAAGTGTGTTAACAGAGACGTAAGATTTAAGAAGGGTCAAATACTCTTTATTTTTCATAATAAATACAATCATTTCCTAACTCAGAACGTACAGCAAAGCTTCCACTTGGGCTTGAATTTAAATAATTACGAAATTAAACTAAACTAAGCTTAACTAAAGCTAACTGAAAATATAGCCGAAGCTACCAAGATTCTAAGTAGTTGGCCTCTAAATATTAATTAAGTCGGCGAAGCCAAAAAAGGGCCTAAAGTATGGCGGAGCGTAGCAATATCTAAGACAGACGTAGCCAAAAGGCAAACCCGGGCTAGTCGAGAAACTCAGACTCTCTCTCACGAAGGCGATGAAACACCGACTTAGATACTACTCTTTGCATTAACTGCGTTTCTGAAATTACATTCTGGTAGGAAATGGGAAGCTGAAACTAGAAAGATAGGAAAGATGCATAAATTTAAAATAACTGTTAATAAAATTAGGATAAACCTTACAAACGTTTTAGAACGAAGAGTTCTACATGAACGTGTGTTCAGCATTATCGTGAAATAAGGCAATTTACTTATTTTTTCAGTTGATTTTGTAATATGTTTTTTTCGTAATTTTATGTTGTAAGAAAATTAAATTTAAGAAATAAACGTTTTATATTACAAAAAGAGTGGACAGACCTCCTCCTCCAGATTTAATGAGACGAAAAATATTCGTGTTTATTTCTTATTATCAGTTGATCCAGAAGTATTACATGTAGTATTGTTGATCAGAGCTAATTCATATCACTCTAAGATTCATAGTTGGTTATTATGTAACAATGATTCTTACTTTTGCTTCTCATCACTTGGGGTATACGTAAACAACAATTCTTTTCTCAAAGTGACTCACAAAGTGCAGATCTCTTCCAAGTAATTTCCTTTCATGAAAGGCCTAACACCGTATTTTTTTAAAAAAGTGGCGGATCTACATTGACTTATGCAATTTTGAGCTTTTAAGTTTCATTTTGATGCAAACATGTCACATGATATATTGCTGTTTTAAGTGCTTTGCTGCACAGGACTCAAATACTGTTATTAGTGTAATAAGTTGCATTAAAAAAGAAATTACCTGGAAGGCAAAGAAACTTGAATTCGTTAGGTGGGTTAGTTTAATGGGAAATATAAGTTCATGTTTATAATTCCCTATTTTCTTGCCACATACGATGTCCATATTTTCTATTGAATAATAGCTTAATATAAAAATGGATGTATTTTACAACATATTTAAGTCGCAAGAACAGCGCAGAGCATTGTGTTTAAGTAATAAAGCCGTTTGCATAGATACGACACATGCTTAATTTAAAACTGTACGTTTTATCACAGTTGTTATTAAGTTGCAAACTTTCGTTCAAACTTAGAGTTAAAGGATGCCTCCAGCTTGATAATTTAGCTGAAATGCATTTTTTAGCTTAATTTAATTCAATAAATTTTGTTGAAAATCTGTAAAGTTCTTAATGCTAATTCTCTTACAAACAACTTAATAGTCATTAGGTGTTTTGAAGCAGGAGACATGAAAAACGAACAATGCTCTCGCAGGGACTTGAACCTGGATCTCTCGAATACGCGCCGAGTATGCTACCTTTATTCCATGAGGGCATGTTGAAAGGAGGAAGAAAATACCTTATATACTCCCCCTTTAAAAAGGCGACTGAGGATTAGTAGACCCAATCGCCAAATCCTGGTGGTGAAGAATCATCATCCACCACTTCTTTTAGTTCGGGCGCTCATTAGGTTTTTTGAAGCAGGAGACATGAAAAATGAACATTACCCTCGCCGGGACGCGAACATGGACCTCTCGAATACGCGCCGAGTGTGCTACCGTTATACCACGATGGCATGCTGGATGGAGGGGAAAAGTATTTTGAGTAAAATCCCATTTATGGGAAGAAAATTCGTTGAATTGAATATGATTGGATATATTTATTTTTTATATGAAATTTTTCTGTGAAATTTAAGATTCAAAGAATTACTAACAAAAGTAATGATCCATCAAAGATTTTATCATATTATTTTTTAAAAATACCTGAGCACACTATTGAAATTATCTTTAATTTTTCAGTTTCTAGTATTTTAGTGTAAATGCATATGATAAATTTTATGTTTTTTAAATGTAGTTGCTAATAATAAAATTTGTACTTAAAATTTTTAGGCTTCAAAACCGTCACAACAGGATTAAAAGGTGGACCAGACATGTTGATATATTTTCCAAAGATTTCATAATTATTCCTATTAATCGAAATTTCCACTGGTTTGTAGCCATTATTTGTTTTCCTGGAATTGATCCAAATATGTCTTCTAATAGTGATGCCAAAGAAGATGGCGAAAATAAAGGTTCATATACATTCAGATTTCTTTATCTTAAAAAAAGAGTTAATCTGATAACAATATAATCCTGCTATTTTCTATGCTAATTTACTTTTTAATTTTTAAGTATGCAATTAATTTATTAACGTATAACTATGTAGCATGTTATTGTGTTTTAAAATAGTGTCATTAAATATTTAACTTAGCTCATTCTCTACTAAAAGGAAGATATCTGAAAAATCAATATGAAGCTTATTTTGTACTTCATTGTACATTTAAATAACACATTTCCTCTTGTTTCATAAAACTACAAATGTTATTTTTAAGTTTAAAAATGGATAAGCACAAGATTGGAATAATGTTTTGTATATAGCCTGTAGTGTTTATAGTAGGTCTTCGAAACATTTCTCATACAATGTATTTATTCTGCTTAGTTATTATCTGACTGCTGAAATACGTACACTTTTTCCTTTTATTATCAAGATTTTTCTTAGACGTTTTATTTAATTTATTGGTAATAGCATCCAAAATTTGCATTTTGTATGGCAGAAAATCACCTAATCTTCATTCTGCTGTAAGGCTTACCCTAAGTTTATAACAGTTTAAGTTTGTCACACTTTCCTGTCTCTCCTAATTTCAGCTTACAATTTCCTACCAGAATATATTTTCAGAAACGCGTTTAATGCAAATGTAGACAAATGTATATATGGTATTTAAGTCGATGTTTCACTGACTTCGTTAAGAGAGCCAGAGTTTCTCTAGCGCGCGTTTGCCTTTGGGCTACGTCTCTCTCTAAGTTATTGCTACGCTCGGCCGTACTTCAGGCCCTTGATAGCTTCGCCTACTTAATTGAGATTTAGGATCCAAATACTTAGAATCCTGAAAGCTTCGGCTATATCTTTTTAGCTAAACATTAGTTAAGCTTTAATTCTTATTACTTTAAGTTCAAGCCCAAGTGGAGGCTTTTTTGTACGCTCTGAGATAGAAGCCGACTGTGTTAACTCTTATTTTGAGAAATAAAGGGTAACTAACCTTTTTTGAGTTTTAAGTCTCTGTTCGCACACTTAAGCGACTATTCTCTTATCTATGTAAGAGGTTCCCCACATTTAACTGTTAAATAAAAGGGTGGAACCCCACACTGCAATGTGAATTTCACTTGTTTGGAATAGCTTTTAATAAATCTATGATTTCAGAAGCAATGTGATAATCATTATCTAAAATTCTGCATTATTTTGGGATGAACTACAGTTTTTTTGCCTGAATAAAATGTTGAAACAGCAGCCATCACCAACACTGTCCATGTTTCTATTATAATTCGATATCATTTGTATTTGAGGAATTGTGATTACGTTTCACAAATCCTCAATCTTTTAGAAGATGTACAAAATAAAAAATTTAATTATGTTGATCAGGTAAGCATAATTTGTAGACGCTTCATGTGTATGTTCAAAGAGATCAGAATCTGGAAAAGCATTTTACTTGGTGAAAGGTTGCACACATTTCCTTTCATGAACCTTTTCACTCATATTCTTTGTTGGTAGTACTGGATGAAAATATTTTTTTAACTGGGTGTGGTAGAGCAGGTGTCGATAACCTTCTAGTCATCGAGGGCACAAAATAAAATTTAAAATTCTTAGCGAGCGCCATTCGTTCAAGTTTATAATCAAACATCAAACGACCATATTACAAACAAGTTTTGTTTAAAAGATATAACTTTATTGAGCAAAATAACAAATATTTATTTTAAGTAAACGTTTTTGAAATGTCCATCTGAAATTTGTGTTTTTAATTCGTCTAAGCTATTGTAATCGACAACATAATTTCAGTTGCGTGCTCTTAAACAATTATCTAACTGCGAGTCAGTCAGTTTTGAACGATACTTCAAATAAGTCGTATTCTAACACAACGGCTCACAGTTATTCGTATTTGAGCGGTAGAATTAATCTTTACCACACGTGAATTTAAAATAGGATTCTGATTTCTGTTTACCAAGTTCCAAAATATCTTATTAGTTTCACAAGATTTTAAAATAACATTATTTTGCAAGCTTCCTATTTCTATTTCTTAGTTTTCACATTGTTAATATGAAAATAGTGAAAAATTGCTGTAGCTTTGTTTCCTTCGTCAGTAATATTAAAGGGATTTATAAAGAATTTTAAAATAGGCTCTAAATTCGCAAATTCAACAAATCTAGAATCAAATTCAGTTTGCAGTGCAGACACAATTTGAAGATGTGGATCTGTCATAACATTATGCTCTTTCAGACTTTCTGCCATTTTTTGGTACTGGGGAAATGCGTTAATGATTTTCTTAAGCTATGAGACATATATAATTCCGATTTGAAGCTGCTGAAAACGCTGATCATATCAGCAAAATGATTATTCCTGCCTTGTAATTTCAAATTAATCTCATTAAATCGGTCAAAAAAGGCAAATTTGTTAACTGGTTTTTGTCTTCCAGCTGTTCGTAGTTTTTACCTTGGGATGCAAGAAACTCTTTTATTTGAGGTAACAAATTAGTAAATCCCTCAATTATGTTTCCCTTGCTCAGTCAACGAACCTCAATGTGCAAAAGCAGATCGGTAAATTGTGTATCTTCGTCACTTTCCGAAAGCAGTTTAAATAGTCTATGTTGCACTCTACTTCTCTTCATTATTGAATTGATTATTCTTGTAACAACAGCGATTGCATCTTGAAATTCAATGATTTTTGAACACAATAATAGCTGCTGCATAATGCAGTGATATGCAATAAATTCTGGAAAAAATAATCTTGTTGGCATAATAAATCTTTCCTGTCATGTCTTGCGCACCTTTCAGGGGAAAAATTGCACACTTGTTCGTAACTTATCAAATGGGTTTCTAAGTGTCCTGCGATTGTTTCAGTTCTCATTGTAACAGTTCTACCCGACAACTGCTAGACATTTATACCCGAAATAATTTTTTTAAATTTTAAAACCTGCAAAAGGTACGCCTGCAGATTCTAACTTTTCTTCTTTTATTATTGCTCTATCCATATATGGCTTTTTTTAGCAAGTATATGCGAAACTTTAATTCATGCGAGTGTTGCTGCTTTTGATGTTTCTAACGATTTGGTAAAAGTAGACTGTTGCTTCGAAATCGATGACTTTAATGATAAAATTTTATTTCTTCAAAGTTCAGAAAGTTCAGGATACATTGAGTCAAACTTCGTATGCACCGTTTTAAAATGTCTCTCAATGTTGCTTTACTTTACAATTGCTACACGTTTCATTAAATAAGCAGATATATTTGTCTCTAAGATTCATAAAGCAAAAGTGGTGCGCCCATTCTTCATTAAAATTTAAGTTCGTGTTCGCTTTTTGCCCATCGTGGGTTGTTACAGTCATCAGTTTGTAAGCAAATCTCTGCAAAACAATCCTGGATGATTTGAGAGTACGCAGACGAATCTAATAAGAAAGCAACTGTAGAGTACATATACACTACATACCTTGTAATTGTTGATTTCACTCCCTGTTTAAAAGTCAGAAATTCGGAGCATGTTTATGAATTAATCAAAATTCTCACACGACAAGACAAAGTAGACAGATGTCTTATTTTGCACCCGATAAGTCTTTCTGCCTGCGCGTACTGGTGATTGCATTAGAGAAGTTACAGTTAAATGCATCAACCACGCCATGCGATGTCTCGCTGTTGGGTCGGTCCGAGTTTAGCCTGCTCTGCTCGACAATGAAGCGTTTTGAGCAATGGTGAAGCGATAAAGTAACTGTTTGACGCACAGATGTAAAAATACGTAACTTTAATATGTATTATATAAACATAAACATAAAACTGCAAGCAAAGCAGAATAATTTAACGCGGGCGCCGCGTTGCCGATCCCTGTGGTAAAGGATGCAAGGATTATTTGCCTAAAAGGAACGAAGGCTTTTCTGCAGGCTTTTAAGAAAAATAATTTGCATTAACTAGCGTAAGAAAAACTATGAAAACACCATGTACTAGCCCGCTCATCAGGATTCCAATCCAGGCCAAAGTATCAGACGTCTTATTCACTCAGCTGTTAGTACTTAAACTACATATTTAAACAAGAAGCATCTTATAATGAAAGCAGAAAGTCTATTCATGTATGAATTCATGTATCTGTACCGCCTCATGTATGAATAGAACTGGTCTCCAGTATGTAGAAATTTCATGCATTATTTATGGGCTAATATCTATCCCTACAATGACAACAAAAATCTGTAATAATAATTTAAGCAGATACAGATTGAAGCAAGGCCTTTAAGTGGATGATAATAAAGAATCTGTGATGATCAGTGGCGGCTCGTAGCTAAAATTAGTGAGGGTGCTGTTCCAAAAAATTTTAACCTTTGTTTTAAAATTGTGTAAAGGGAAACAAACATGTATAAAAAGAAAATTTATTGAAACTTCCATGAAATCTTGCAAGAGAAAAATTAAACATTTCTTAATTACTTAAACCTAAATTGTTACATCAGTGTTACAGATCTGTGGATTGTACAATTGTACAATTGTTACAGATCAGTAATTTTCTCCTTGATCTCTGGATGACAACTGAGGAAATTTTTCTATATTGAAACCACTGCAAGCGCATTTAGTCTCTGCGAATTCATAGTGCTTCTTAGAAAAGTTTTTATTCTTTTCAACGATAAAAAGCAGCGTTCTGCATCTAATGTAATCATAAGAACTGTGAAGAGAATTTTTATCAGTTTCGTAATTTCACTGAGAACATCATCTAGATTATTTTCCACGATAAATTTCAGTAGCTCAATTAATTTTCAGTATTCATGAATATCAGACCTACAATGATATACTTTTAGTTCAGTTTCAAGCTTTTCTTTAGATATACTTCAGTCGTCAGTACTATTTATTCTGCAGGATAATCTTTCCTAAAACTAGGGAAGCATTTCTTGTTGAACAATTTAGCAGCTGCTAAGTGTTTAGTGGAAGAATAGCTTTCTATTATATCAATACATATAAAGTCACATGTTTCCTTAGCTTCTGCCATCAGTGTCTTTGAAGAATTCTCACAGTACATTGAGTTTCTTAATTCTAAAATAGCAGTTTTGAAATTTGTTATATATGCATTAACTTTAAACACACTTCTCTGGATTGCATTCGGTTATATATTATTTAAACATGAGGCATAATCTGATAAAAAAGCTCTAACCAAAACTTGAAATTATCATCATTTAGATATTTTGAAATTCCTATTGCCTCTGCAATAGTTTAATCTGCATTTGATGTTGACTGAATTTCAGTAAGGCAATTTTTTAAAAGTTGCAAATTTTCATGAACTCTGTTTATGGTCCTTAGGTTGAAATTCCACCTTGTGGAGAAAGGACGTGGAATACTAACGGCCATATGCTTCTTTAGAATGGACACACGTTGCGGTGATCTTGAAAAGAATGTTGGAATAGTCAGAACGTTAGAAAAAAATATTTTTCCGTTTCGTGAAATACTTGCTGCATCTCTCATTATTAAATTAAGTTGATGTGCATAACAGTGAATGAAATGTGCATAAGTATAAACTGCTTTTATTTTTGCTTGAATTCCAGCTTTCTTGCCTTTCATGACATTTGCACCATTAAATGTCTGAGCTATCAATTTTTGTTCATTTCCCTGAAGGATTATGTCCAATTGTTCTAAAATACATTTTGATATGACATCTGCAGTTTGATTTTCTGGAATAAGGAACCCCAGAAACGCTCAAATATTTCTCCATTCAATACATACCGTAGAACAAGGACCATCTAAGTGTGTTCCGAAACATCTGTTGTGTCATCAGCCCTTAAATCTACAAGCTTTTCTAATTTCCGTCCTTATCTCCTCATGGTATATTTTTTGAAAGGGGCAGTCAAGTATCTCGTTGTCAATGGCATTAGAAACACCTTTGAAGAATGTACCAGTTTCTAAGTGATTCTTCAAATCTGAATCTAATTTAGAGGCAAAATTTACATTCCACAAAAGAAAATGCAGTCTATTATTTTGCACAAAATTTCACGGTTCATTTTGACCTTTATGTTATGCTCATTGACTGAAAATCTGTATCCCTCACTAAGTTTCTCCTTAATAGTAACGGTTCCTAAAAGTGCAGTGAAACTACATTATCAACATGCTTCTTTGACTTCTCTGTTTCCTTTCATTTTGTTTATATTTCTGAAACCTTCTTTTGTCCACGTTACATCACCTCCAAACAGCAAGTACGGAAAGTAAAACAAAGCATTTTTTATTTCACAACCGCAAAGCCAATTTTTCCGTTGGTACCATTCAGAATTGAAACTACGAATATTTTTCTTCTTGTTGCTTATGTCTGGCTGACATATTAGAATATCAGTTGTTGAACGACCTCTTTTCTTAATTGTAATTTTCTCATGGAGAGACAGCTGTGAAAACGAAAGCTCTTGAAGTTCACTTACAGTCACAGAGTTTATTACTTGAGGATGCAAGGACATGGTTAAAGTTTTCTGTAAAATAAAAGAACCGAAAAAAATGAATCAAATAGAATAGCTGAAAAATAATCTAACCAAGAACATGGTGTATGATTTTTAATAAGAGCACACGCGGAGTAAAAAGAAAAAAGAAACACCTCCCAAAGGCACTCCACATTCGGCACTGCAAGAGCGACAGTGCTCTTCTTCCTCTCGGCCTCGCACGCTGCTTCCTAAGTGCGCATGCGCAAAGCAAAATACCACACGCGCGAAGTAAGAAGTAATCACGTTTCCAGAATTTCGGCACTGCAAGAGCGACAGTGCTCTTATCGCTGGATGGCTCGAGTGCTGCTTTCTGTGTGCGCATGCGCAGATCAACCAAGCACCACGCCGCTGGAACTGTGAAGCGCGCAGTTCCATACAAAAACTTTCGTACCTTTTTCATAAAGTGGAGGATGGCTACTGACATTAAGTTTAAGGATTATATATTGGAGAAGAATAAAAAAAGAATTAAAGAAAAAACGGCCCATTATATTAAATATTAAAAATAATAAGAAGTGGAAATAGGGGGTGCTGCAGTTCCACAGTGCTTATTACGAGCCGCCACTGGTGATGATACAATGATAACAAAAATCTGTGATGATTATTAAGCAGGTACAGACTGAAGCAAATGAACCTTTGAATTTCTGTAAGTCTGTATATCAGGTATTGCTGGTTCTTGCTGATTGTTAAGCTTCACTCGAATTTTTACAGAGGATTTCCCTAGGCAGGTTGAGTCTCCCACCACTTCTACCCTCCTTGTATGAGTATTAATATCAGCAAAGTATTGTATGAATATTAATATCAGTAAATTATTGTATGAGTATTAATATTAGTAAAATATTGTATATGCATATTGTATCAACAATATAACAGTCTTACATCAGTAAAGTATTGTATCAGTATTATATCAGCCTTGTATCAGCAGTGTATGAGTTATATTTGTATCAATAATGTAACAGTAGAACATTGGTCTGTGATATTTTAATTCGCAATATCTTGAGTCTCTGTAACGTATTATTTTGTGGATTTATTTACAGACTTGTACATAATCATTCCCATTTAATCAGTATTGTATCAGTATTAATAATCAGTGTTATATCAATGAATCAGTACTGTAGCAGTATTAATCACTATTAATAACAATATCAGTATTATATCAGTTCTGTATCAGTCATATTTGCATCAGTAATGTATCTTGAGTATTAATCTGTAACATGTTATTTCGTATGTCTTGTCGTGTACGTGAACACCTTTCAGGTTATGTATTATGAAGGGGTGCTATAGATAGTGGTGGATGTGGTGCTATACTGATTAACCGTTTGATAAAGGTATAGTGCCCACGTTCCCCATTCTTCGGCTCGTCGTATATGTTCACTCCGCCTTGTCGCGCAGACACTAGGCACTATAGGCTTACAAATACCCATCCCTTCTCTAGGATTCAAGACCAGGCCTAATGGTACTGCAGTCAACGTCCCTAACCACTATGCTAACTGAGCGGCTGATTATTTAAGCAATAATATTGACTAGAAGGTCTATTTTGTCTACAATATAAGATAGATGTATCTACTGGCATTTTGCCCTTTTTTTTGTTTGTTTAAATCCTTCCTGAAAGATGTGTGAATATTGTGCAATTCCTTATTTATTCATTATTTTTATACATTTAGGAAATTCTCACACTCAAGTTGAAAATTCAACAAATAATAGTAATAATTCCCTTTATGAAGTGAAAGAACCTCTTGATTCAGAAGAACCTACGCCTGAGGCCCCAAATTTGACTACTCATCCAAATGAAAATCACGGCAGTCGACGCTTAGAAACGTAAGTGCATAATGTAAATTAATGTATTAATTATAAAGACCTAATTTATATTATAAGAAATTTTGGTAAAAAATTAAATTACCAAATAGACGTTTTACTATAAATAACAATTTATATAATTAGATAGACTAATTCTTCAAAAATCTTAGGCTAAATACAGGACTTTAGGTTAAATGCTCTTAGATAATATGGCAATTTAGATAGTATAATTAGTCTAATTCCTCAAAAATAATTTATTTTTCAAATAATTACCCTTGAAAGTTAAGTCTAAATAAAAATATTTCTTTAAAAGTAGTTTATTATAAAACTGTAAGAGAATATTCAATCTTTTGAAAATGTTCATTCTTGGAAGGAAATGATTTACAAAGGAAAATTGCTCCACAGAATCATTATATGCCTTGAGTTAACATATGGAAATTTTTAAAGAATAATTTTCTGTTATGTAAATTATTGTGACATGTATTGATCTATTAGTTTCTCCAGATTTAATTCTTTTGTAATATATTTATTGGTTTTATCATATTTTAATAATTTTTGTTAAGTTTTATTTTTGTTTGTACAAGTAATGTCTTGTAAGTATTATTTTGTCAACATTCTGTTGAGTAATCATTCAATTTTATAATGAATTATATTGATTTCTATTGTGATGCTCATAGTATTTTCATAAGTTCTATCTATAACATTAGCATTTAAACTAAATATAATTTTTATTGTTTTTTTTTAAAGTTTTTTAATAAGTAGCCTTTGCAAGTGCTTAACTCAAAATCAACAATAATTTATTTAAATTATTTCAAACTTATTTACAGAATATCAGCAGCATTATTAAAATGCTTTATATCTTTATAAGCTTAATTAAGAGTATTATTGCTTAATTATTATCTTAATTAAGAGCTTTATATCTTGCTGATAATATCCCCTTATATGCATAAAATTGCTTTTTGTAAAACAGTGCTGTATATTGTTACAAAACATAGTGAATGACGTTGCTGGTAATGAAAATGAATGTTTTTCAGGCCTTATATATGCATTTTTGACTCATTACGTGGCGAAGATAGAAGAGACATTTTTGCTAACTTAAAACAGTAAGTTCTACAAAATTTAACAAAGCATTATTCAACAAGCCAGTAATAATATACTGTTTTTCTAAGCCAGATTTAATGTAATGAGATCTACTCCCCATCATGAAGTTTACTTTCCGGACAGGAAAAAATTAGTTATTTTTAGCATTAATTTCTTATTGAATAGACAAGTTAGGTTTGAGTGAAGAATAATTTTGTTTGCCCTCATTTAGGACATATTAATTTTGTCCATTAGCGTTTGCTTAAAATGAAAGGGAGAGCCAAACCAAAGTATATTGAATAAAAAGATGCCCAACGTAATATCACAAGCAAAATTAGGATATGACTTAGTAGATCATAAATCAGCTTTATCAAACATTATCTAATAGGGACCACGTTTACAAATTAGAATGATCTGCGGACCACCAAACTCTTCTTTCAAGACAATTTTTCTTCAGACTTCTTTGAAAACCATTTTTAACTAGCAGTATACGTATATTTTTAAAATATAGTTAATTAAAATTCATTTAATTTTATAGTGGTGTGAACCAATTAAATTAATGCATGAACAATTACATTCATTTTGTATAATTCAAGGCTGTTAGAGTTTGGATAATCTTTATCTTATTAATCAAAATTAAATAAATATCGCTGCTTCCATTAATGACATGGTTGAGCCTTTGATGACATGGTTGATTCTTCCACAGTTGTTCTATGTTTCAATGCATGTTGGTAGGCTTAAGTCTCAGATTGGCACACACATCAACCAATTTTGATCTTTTGCCTTTGTCAGAGTTAGTGATCAAAACACTTTCTTACACAGATACGGAGCCATAAACTGGATTATAATTTTTGAAGTACCATTGTGCAATTTATTAGTGCATGCAATTCATTAGAATTGTGTAGTTTATGGTTTTCATTGGTATTGAGCTCCAGAAATGAACCATACGTTTTGCTTGGAATTTAAATAATCTCTTATCATCAGAGAGTTTAATTAATTGTTGTGTTTCATTCAATAACAGTCTGTCATTTTCAGTTTGCAATGGAAAGGATCAAGAACCCATGAACACTCATTATATTTACCACTTCGAAAATGAGTTTCAAACTGAGATCGATGTGATCAAGGTTTACGATGCGAACGTATTCTATTTTATCATTTTTTTCCAATAACTTTTTAATTTTCTACTAAAACAGGTTCGAAGTTTGGAAACAGTGAAACATTTCTCTGTTTTACACAAACAACCCTCAAACCACATTTCTCCCAGATCCCTTAAATTTCTCATGGACAAAGAATTACGTTGTAGACAAATATGTAACTAATTTATTTTTGAGAATGCATCTGAAAGATATCCCAGTGTACTTAGGCACAAATCAGAAAGAAATCGTGTTAATTTTCGATCAAATATCCATGGGGACCACAAGGACCGCTTCACACCACAGTTTGAGAAACACTGTCATAGGTGGACAGTTTGCGAAATTTACATTCAGGCATGAAAAAACAGGGAACCCACCTCGAGCTCACATTGTTAAATTTAAGATGATCTTCGAAAAATGTTTCCACACTCGCATACATATTTTTTGTGTCTAAGTAATTTTGCTGATCAGTCCAAAGTTGCTGATCTGTTGTCTACATCGGTTGAGGTTCACTGAGCATGTGATTTATATTCACCTCTCGAAAGTTCCTGTTTAAAAGATTTGGATCACTCAAATTATGTAGAGAAATTGCAAAGTAAATTTTAATATCAAATAAATGTGACACCTTTATTAGTCAAAAGTCTAATTTTGACTAATAAAGGTGACTAGTTGCATACCACTGTTGTAAACCTTCAGCTCCACCATTTTGATTACAGCCAATGAATAACAGAAAGGGAAACTAGCATTATTGTTGACAAGTTCAAATATATGTGTGTTAATCTGCCAATTCATGATTACACTGAACTGTTTACAAGAATGGTGCATGAAAATTACTCTTTCTGTAGTTAGATGTTACTCATATTCAAATAAATTATGAATTGCAAATAGATGTATCAGGAAAAGTAACTTTTGTGTGTGTGTGTGTGTGTGTGTTAGACTGATAGAGATTATACAGGGTATAAAAGAGTTTTAATTCAGATCCTAAACATCTACTTCTGTTAGACAAATAAGAAAAATTGCCTGAGTTTTCAGTAGCAGCTTGATAGATGTCGTCCAAATAGTTTTCGGAAACTTCCTAACTTCTAATTTATCAAAAGTGTATTTTGTTTGGTGCCTAAAAATCTAGAAATAGAAAATTTTGCTTTAATTCCCTTTTTTTCCTAATAATTTCGGAAAAAAATCAAAAGATATGATAGATTCAACTCTTATCTTCCTTTTCTGTTATCTTATCTTAGCTGTATTATTAAGTACTAGACTTGTCATCTCACCATTTTTCACATACTTCCTGAAAGGTAGTGAAATCCAACGTTTGTAGAATTCATAGATAGGCTTACAAATACATTTTTATATATTTTCACTAGAGCTTATTTTATTAATTCAGACTCTAGATTTAGGACACATTTTTGAAGAAATATTACCTTGCTTTTTAAAAAAAAATTTAAATTTCTTCAAATTTGTTTAAAAATTCATTAATTACTTATTTATTAATTTTCAGCATTTGCTCAGGCTTTCAAAAATTAATACAAAATTTATTTGTACAAGAATCTGGAGTCATTTATTTCTCTTCTTTTAGGATAATGGTTTTGAAATGTAATTTATAATATTCACCATAGATTTTCTGGCAAGTAAAGTTAGCTTAAGAAAGTCACCTGTAATAAAAATTACAATTAATCTTTTTTCAATGAGATTGTTTTACTATAATTTTTTGGTACAAATTTAAAAAGAATTTTCTGTATTATAATTAATGTTTTTAAAAAACAGCATTTATTTTTTAAACGTTTGATCTGACAGATTTTTTGCAATGGAATTTTGCTCCACTGCTTTTGATAATCCATCAGACATATTATGTCTGTAGGTAAACGTTGTACTCATTGAGAATTCTATGATTCAAGAGATGCAGTTTCTTCCTTAAATATGAGAGTCAAAACTAAGCAATTTGTAATATTATGAGTTGATTTCAGCTCTTTTCCCTGTACAGAAGTGATAACAAATTCCTTTTCTGAGGGCACGTGGTGGACATTAACCATCTCAACTTAGGTTGCCATGCTTGGAATTTCTTTTCTGATAAATTTGCGCTTTGGTGAGAACGTGTCAGCAGCACCCCCTAAATACTCGTACATAAACGCCACGGCGCGTATCCTAAGAGAATGTGTGACGTTATTGGTGTAACTAGGGTAGAGCTACTAGAGATACAGGTTGTTTCGCCAGCCATGTTGTAACCACTCTTTAGGGTTGCAATTGAGCTTTGGGACACCATCTTTAGCTTTTTAGGAGTGTTCGCTAAAACTTTATTATTGAACGGTCTAGAGAATCTAAACTTCCGATTTTTTGCACTCATATAAAAATGTGTGGCTTTCCCCCTTCTTTGCTTTGCGATTCAGCTTGTTTCTCATATTTTTTAAACCTCAAAATTTCTCATATGATTGTTATTTTAAAAGTTTCTAAAACATTTTCATATATGCTATTTCAAATTTGTAGTTAAAATAACTTTCTTTTTAACTTCGTTTGCTGGATTTTCAAATTTTACCTTTAAATACAAGCAGTTGTAAAAACAATTACATGATAAATACATAAGTGCACGCTGATGCTTTAATATAGCTAGCCAGTTCACATTTTAAATTTCCAAAAAATTTAATAGCTTGTTTGCAAGTAATTCTTGTTTTTCATTTTGAATATGCTATTTGAAGTTTGCTCATAAGGAATCAAACGTCTATTATTACAGCAAACTGGTTGAAAATGTTATTTTGTGTGTGTTTCCAGAAAATGCAGCTAAAAGCTTTATGATTTTAAATACTGATATAAGATACATACACCTTTAAATTATAATGCTTTTAGAATGAAGTGTAGAATGCTATAAAAACTCTTTCAATGCACTGATATCTGTGGTATTTTATATTTAAAAAATCAACTGTTATATAGATTTAGAAGAGTAAAAATTCCGTATCAAAAGTTTTTTTAATTTATTTAGCTAAAAACGAAATAAAAAATAACACACACATAAATAAATAAAAATAATACCTTTACATACAGAATTTACAGATATTATTTACTAATACATTTATTTGTTATTCATAGCTACTTTTTCTAATACGTAGAAAAAATACTGTAAATTTATAAGAATTTACAAGCATTAAATGAGGGGAAAAACATAAATATGCTGTTAATATTATGCATATTTGAATATTTAATGATAATTCCAAAACATGCATAAGATTCAATCTATATCACTGCAAGGACAAAGCTTAAATTACAGTTCTTATTAATTACTTTGCATATGTAAAAGCATAAAAAATATTATTTAGCTTCAGATCTGTAGACTAAGTCCCCTAGTAACAAAAATATGCAAAACACATATAATGAAAATAAAGCAAAAATAGAAATTTTTTCATTCTTTTTCCTAACATAGTGCAATTCATTCCATTATATTCAAATTTTATTAAAACATACAGCATTAAATGGATTTTTTTCCATTATAAGTCAACAACTTTATATAGAATGATCCTATTTCACCGAATTCTTATTTAAATGAATTTATGTAGAGATGCCAAAATAAATGCAAAAAACCATTTGAATGAATTTTTGAAAAAACTGTTAAGAAAGAATTCTTATTTTCAACAAAAAGTTTTCAAGGTATACCATTTTAGTTTAGTTCTTTTTCTTTTAAAGGACCTAACCTAACAGACTTATTTTATTTACATATATCTCATTACTAAGTTAAAAGTATGGCTTAAGCAAGTTTTATGTGCATACTGAAAGGGGGGGGGAACGTCTCGATTTAAAACCTGTTTTAAACCAATAAGTAAATAAATAAAATACAAAATACACTGGTTCTATTAATATCTGAAAAAAATACTGTTATATACTCTAAAAACAAATCCCAAGTATCACATCATGATACATAACACTCTTAACAAAAAAAAAAGAAAAAATCTGAAATGTTTCAGATTTTAAATTACGTCCAAAGGGACGTTTATTTAACATTTTGTGTGTTACCTTTATTTGTTAAATACCATGTTCTTCGCACTTAAACCATAAAATTCAGTTCAACAGCAATATCGCAAAATAATTTTAAATTGAGCATATCTTTAGAAATTTCGGTACACGCTCTCACGCGCTGGAGATAAAAATGTTTTTCTGTACAACGTTGGTATTGCTGGCTTTGAAATCTTTGAGTTTGTTAATGAAAAATTCGTTAAAGTTTTAGAGAATATTGTTACGAATTTCACATTTATTTGGCTATTTATTTAGAACTGTAATTAAAATTCCTTTTTATTTTCCCGTGCAACGCACGCAGACGATTTTTGAAGAGAAAGCTACGTCAAAAAAAAAAAAAAAAAACATGCATACATTTATGCAGATTTTTCATTTTTTAAAATTTAATGCAGAGCGATAACATTTAGTGGCAACAATTTGAAAAGTGATTCAACGTTTTAATGATTCAACGCAAAACGCCCAAACGAAAGTAATAGTCCTTCGGGACTAAATCCCTTTGGACTAATAAGAATATCTGATTAGGAATATACTCTTTTTATTTATTTGATAACAAAGAAGAGTAAAACATAACCAAAATCAGATTATAAAAAATCCTGCAAGTCATTACAATATTATAAGGCATTGATTAGTAAGGTTAACATTAGTTGATCATTCTTTCACAGTAGCAATAAATTTTTCATTCAAAATTCTTAAAAATATGACAAAACAGACTTACTATTGTAGCCTCAGATTTAAGGTCACACAGAAGTAAATTTGATTTAGCAGACCATGAGATCTTCCATGACAAATTTATGAGCTATGTCATTTATAAGCATTGACAAATTTACAAGCAAACTAATTTTCTTCAAAATGTATCTGCAAATTCAGCAAAAGCATGCATGAAATTTAATATTAAAATCTAAAACACTAATATTTAATTACAGTTACATATATTAAATGAATTTAATCACACATTTAAGAATGCAATTTTCTGATAAATTTTAATTTTTATACGAAAATAGAACAAAATTAAGGAAAAGTAATGAAGTTTGTAAAGCTGCTTAAAACATATTTCCTGTTCACACACTGAAAATGAATTTTAACTAACTATAGTTAAAAATACAACACGAAAATTTACTAATAAATAAAGCATAGTAATGGGATCAAAATGATTTGTCGAATATTTAAATTAACACTTAACTTCTTCAAAATGCCTAAAAAAGGCACAATATATTCATCTTATAATAAAGAAAACCAAAATCATTTATAATTTTCATCATACTATCGAGATTTTAACATATGGCGCCCACTAATTTTTTTGGCGGCAAAATATTTGAATCAAAACATAGAATGCTACGTTAAATTACCAATCGTACAGTAAAATTAAATTAAAAAAAGGCACATCACATTTCTAACCGAGCACAACGTTTACATGAAATGTGGAATACAATTTTACGAACAATATAAACTATTCGAGATAATAAAAAACAACACCATCACAAACAGTATTCGGGATATTTTACTGCACAAACACATACTCATTCCGCAATTAATTTTGTATTTATAAAATTAGTTGATCATCAATAAGTGAAATTTAAATGGAAATAAACATTTTGAAGAAATACAAAGAGTAATTTTTCTAACATTCCATGGAAAAATACGAAGTTGAACTTACCTCACAAAGACACATTCGTGGGCCCGGAAGCATATAAGCAAAATGTACACTGCTAGGACAACGGCTTGAATTTGGCCAATGACAATCCAGATGAAGGTCACCATTAACTCCGCCCACATGAGTGATGTCATATTTCTGACGTTTCTTTACATTCTGTTGTTCGGTGTTACGAAGTGCGTTCTTTGAATGTACATTTAGTTTTTCGGAATGAAACTGTTAGTACATATGCGTAAATACCTGTATATAACGATTTAATGTTTGTTTCGGAATATTAAGGATTACTCAGAACTTAAATTGCTCCGAAACCCAGCTCCTGTACTTCTTAGTTTTAGGGATATATTCTAATTCTAGCCGGAGCTAACCGGAACCTTAAGGTTCCGACACTTCTTTTATGTAACTCAACAACAATTTCAGTAGAAATTTGATATCGAAAATTTTATTTTTAACAATAAAATTACATTAAAAATCGCTTATTAAATTTTAATTTATCTCTTTACATTTTATTTAATTTTAATTATTTAATTCATTTAATTATTTAAATAGATAATAAATTAATTACGAATTAATTAAATAATAAT